>LOJH01028900.1:3470-25235 GCA_001685095.1 Ellobius talpinus | reverse complement strand
CGTGCGGGAGCCGGGCGGGACGAAAAGCAGGCCTGCTCCCCTATCACTACAGTAAAGGAAGATTAAAATTAGTGTAAAGTTCACAACTGTGTCTCACTTTCCAAATAGTAGCTATGGTTAAACATGCAGGGATGAACAAAACCATGGATATTTGTTGCCATAGTCGATTGAAGCCACATGTCTCCTGTGCTTATGTATTGAATTGCTACCCTGAAAATAGATACTTCTCATTTATTTTGGCTCTTCATTCTCTCCGGTTCAGTGTTTAAATCCTTAGTTAAAGGTTAAGGGAATATTTAGTTCTCCATCATCCGTGTGCTGGGGAGAACAAAGGCTGTCTTTACTGTAGAAGCTGGAAATGCCAGCACTTTGCTTTTCCAACTTTCTTTATAGCCACACAACATATCAGCCACAAGTAGCTACATCCGAATTTGATCCATGAGCCAGTACTGAAGAAATAAAAAAATAGTAGCTGGAGAACTAGTCATTTGAACTCATTTCTTCAACAGATTGGTTTCTAGATGAGGGTATTTGCATAGCTCTCAGTCTTCCATTGATTGTGAAGTTCTTGACAATATCTTAATTATTTTCTCCTTACTGCTTAGCCAGAATTTGCTCCTATTGTTTGCAGCTACCAGCTCTGACTGACAGAAGCTCAACTCCTATCTAGCTAATCCAGGGCTTATCACTCAACAGAGAAGCTGCAAGCTGAAGATGACTGTGTTAAGGTAGTAGGGAACAGGATGAAAATGATCACTATCCTTCACACATATTTTGTTGGGGAATATTTGCACACTGTGTGAAGGTATGTTGCTGTGGTTGGTGTAATAAAAAGCTGAATGGCCAATAGGTAGGCAGGAGAAACAGGCAGGCCTTCTGGGGAAAAGAGAGAAACTCGGGATGATTTTTAGGCTCTTGAGAGAGATGCCAACAAGGCATGGAGGGAGTTAAATACAAAGTTAAAAAAAGCTAAAAAGCTATGAGGTGAAATGTAGACTCATTTGAAAGGGTTATTTAAGCTATAAGAGCTAGTGGCACAAGCCTAAGGTAAGGCTGAGCGTTCATAATTCATAAGTCTCCATGACATCATTTGTGAACTGGCTGCCCAAAGAAAAATCTGTCTACAACACTTGACAATAGAAATTCTTTCAATAAACTAACTTGAAATTAAATAATTGAAATGAATTGTACACACAAACCTGCATCAGTTTGTCTCTCAGTGGGAAGATTAAAAAGTTACAGCAAAATGAAGCTCTTTAAATGAAGAGGGAAAAGAATTTTGGGGCCAGGTTAAAAACCTGGTGCAAGAGAATCTTCCAGGAATCTACAAGGATGACCCCAGCAAAGAGTCCTAGCAAGAGAGGAGAAGGTAAAAAGCAAGTTAGAAAGAGAGGATGGAGATTTTCTATGTGGTATATGGACAGAAGGTGTGTTAGAAAGTTGAATACATCCAGACCTCATGCATCCACACACCCCATGAAGTCAACCAAGACATTCCTTTGCTCATCATGATTCAAATCTCTCGAGGCTGGGACAGCCACTGCAACCCCAACACACAGAGGGCCAGGAAGTTCCCTTTGTGCTTAGAGCATGGAGTGCTATAACATTTGTTTAGAAACATGAACAGGCAACACTAAGAGCATGGGAAAATAAAGATAGTAGGTATTTCAGAATTGTTTAGATTTATATAAAAATGAAGGGAGGCCTTACTTCTTCTGAGGAGTGGATGGAGGGTGGGATGGGGGAGGTGGGAGAAGGCGGGAGAATGGGGAGAGAGAGGGAACTGGGGTTGATATGTAAAATGAAAAAATTTAAATAAAAATTCTAATTATAGCATGGCAATACGTTTTTAAATGTGTGCTTATGACTAGTCTAAGGAGACATTAGGGGAAAAAAAGGGACCATCTTGTCTAAATCCTGTGTTTGCTTTCAGTGGTTTTATGCTGTTGCTTCCTGCCAAGCCACGCTTCAAATAGCGGAAGTTAATCCCAGGCTCTCTTTGATAATCTGAAGCTCTGCCAATAACCGCTTATCCCACCCTGAAAAAAATGGGAAGAAAAATGATATTACAGCCTTACACTGGTCAGAGGCTAAGTAAACTTCGGCCGTTCGGAGTGACAGTTTCTGTGGCTGCAGAATCCAGAGAACTGACTTAATTCCCGGAAATCGATGGGAGACTGCTGTTGCAGCATCTCAGATTGGTTGGTCTGGAGGAACCGTGTGGACCCAACAGTGCGAGCCTTATGCAACGCGGGGAAGACGTGGGTTGTGTTTGAAAGAGTGACCCGATGAGTGGGATTTACACTAGCTGGCATGATCACATTTTTACTATAAAAATGTATCTTTGTGGGGCCGGAAGGACGGCCCAGTCAGTCCCTATCTTGCAACCATGAAGAGCTGGGTTTGATTCCAGGGCCCATATGAAAGGAGCTGGCCATGGTGGTCCACACTTGGAAACTTAGTGCTGGGGAGGTGGGGACAGGAGACACCTGGGGCTGACAGGCCAACCTAGCTAGCCCTTGGGTGAGTGCCAGGCCAATGAGACACTTGGTCTCAAAAAACAAAGAAATAACTGTGGTTAACTGGGGAACGACAGGCAAAGATTTTCTGAGTGCTTCTCCGCCCTTTAGAGAACAAAACCCTGCTTCTATTTAGTAGGCGTGTTCGAATGCTGCTTCTGCCATCTGTCCAAGCCTGTGTAATGAAAATGAGTACCGGCAGTCTGGCAGGGCAGACGAGGGGTAAATCAAGGACTTAATAATTTATTTTCTGCCATTAGAAGGTCATGATCAGACGGAAGGCAAATCACACAGTTAGTTCCAAAAGTCTGACGATCGCAGAGTGGATAGTGGAAAACAGGACAAAGTCTGCAATTCAGAACCCAGACGGCAAAGGTTCCCAGACACACTGAGATCGGCATCCCCACCACGGCCAAGACCTGAAACAGACGCCTGCTCCGAGGTCGGAGTAGAATAGCGTGTTACAATGGACCATCCCGTCAGCAAACACGCTAACGAGTATGCTGCACTGGTTCATTTCATGCTCTCCGACATACTCTACTTGTGAAAATGCCATGCAATTAAGTGGAATTTGATCACTGAAGTAACTATGTTATTAGGATGAGCATATAATTTATCATTCAAATAATAGGGTACTTTTGATAGCAGGCCACAAGAGATCTTTGTGTAGAGATCAGATCAGGCCACCAGGGGGCTTCTGCCACTTTCTGTCTTAATTCCTTAAGACAGAATATCTCACCAAACAGACGTTTGACATTAGTATGCCATGCCCACCTAAGTCAGAGGTGAGTGGGGTCCCACCCTGGTTATCATACATCTGGAGTCATACCTTTCTCTTTGTGTCCAAAGGCCTGAATGCTTTCCTAGTTATGATATTTTTCCAGTTGGTCAGGGTTTCTGTGGAGCCTACTAGGCATAAAAAATGTCTCTAGAACCAATGTGATCTTAATTTTAAATTTTCTTTTTTCATCGGCCCCAAATATTTATCTTTTATTGTTCTTTCATATGATCCAGTTTCACTCAGGGTCATTCTGGGGAACATTAAGTTTTTGTTGTATGCGTGTGTATGTATGTAGTATAGTGTGTGTTGTATGTACATGTGTCATATGAATGTGTGCCTGTTGTGTATAGGCTTGTACAAGAGCAGAGAGAGATCTTTGTGTAGAGATCAGATCAGGCCACCAGGGGGCTTCTGCCACTTTCTGTCTTAATTCCTTGAGACAGAATATCTCACCAAACAGACGTTTGACATTTTGGTCTCTAGGGCCAATGAGCTCTTTATATATCTCCACCCCCCCAATGTTGGGGTTAGGGTTACAAATGCTTGTTTGCAGCCATGCCAGACTTTTATATGGATCCTTAGAATATGAGCTCAGGTCTTTGTGCTTGCACAGTTAAGTGTTCTTACCCATGGAACAATCTTCCCAGCCCCGACATATACTTTTGAGTTGCATTTAAAATCTTAAGAGTTTGAACCTTTACTAATTATGGATGAGAAGTACTATATACAACCATTAACCTTACATTTTCCTTTAGTATTTAAGAATTCACTAGGAAAAAATGGAATTTTACTTAAAATTTTATTTCTTGAAATATTAGATTTTGGATCAGTGCTTCAAGAAACAAAAAATCTGAGCTAAAACCCTTTTGAAAATTAGAATCCCTGAGGCATTTTATTTATGCACTGGAGATAAGAAATCATTTTTCTTTGGATAAACAAGTTCCAGGTTGAAGTTTTATCGTTAATATTGATTAGATTCTTATTTATTATTGAGTTTTGAAAATTTGTATGGTCAGTCTACTGAACTGCATGGTAACCAGAAGGGGTTCCCTTATTCCAGCTTTCTGACATTCTTGTGACCTTGTACCCCCCACCCCTGCCTTTCCTTTCTGCTCGCCCTTGTTGTATTGTCACAGAATTTAGAGTCATTCATTTAGAGAGCCACTTTGGGGTGTGCTGCATTCGGAACATTAAAATTCCAATAGTCCCAGGTGCAGTGTTGACTTGAAGAGCCAGCAGAGATTTTGGAAAGAAGAGCAGGTGTAAGTTGTGAGCTTTCCTTGAGTGATGGTCTCTCAGCCCAGGTGACACCATGCTGGAAAGCATCTTCCTTTACTGTGAGACTGGCACACTTTGCAGATTCCCTCCTGGTCTGTACTCACCGGTAGACTTTCCCACAGAGCTGGAAGCAGGAAGAGGAGCTAAAGGGGAGAACCCTTCAGTATGTCACAGGATGTGGGGTCACATAAGAACGCTCTTGGGGTGAGGGTCAGGGTGACAAGGGAGGGAGTTAAAAAAAAACCCTGACCATTTTGGAAATTATTCTAGAAAATTTCATATTTATCATTGACCCTAAATTTTTAATTTTTCTCTGGAATATAGTGACCGATATCAGGGATGATAGACATGGAACCTTGGGAAAGGTGACGTCAACCTGTACTTGGGAAAGCCTACAACACAAACACAGAAAATCTGGGCCCTGGGGTACTCTGGAGAGTGAGGAGTGCATGCTTTGCCAAGGCTTGCAAACCGAGACTGAATTTCAGCTGGCTTTCCAGAATATTCGAGCCAAGTCATGAAGAGACCTGGGCCGTGGGTTAGGTAGGAGGCATGAGAAGATATTTTAATACAAGATTAGGCATTTGATCCAAAACTGTGAAAACTGGGCAGCCTAGAACATATGAATTCATGGGAAACCCTCCCAAACAAACTCTTCTGGTACCTGCTTTGCTGAAGTAGGTGGTTGTGGGACATTCTGCCATCTGCACTGCCCTGTACTTCTTTCGGGTAGAGACAAGCAAGGCCAGCAAGTTTCACCAACAGTATAAGGAAAAGTTGTATACTTTTCTTGTAATGTTTGCTAGCAAAGGAAAATTAATTTTATCATTGAAATAGCTGCTAGGAAGTGAAGATGAGAGAGAAGTCCTTTCTAGGCAGCTTTCTGAAAAAGAGAGCTCTCTATTTCTCTGTTTTCTGGAAACTGAGGGGTGAATAAATAGTTGTCATTGGGAAACTTTAGGTTCTTTTTATTATACTTACGTTTTGCTAAGCCATTAAAACTTTGTATTTATTTAAATGTTTTACAAATATATATGTGTGTGTTTTGTGTACATGTTTATGCAGGTGTTTTTGTGTGTACATGGGAGGATAGAGGCCAACCTCAGATGTTATTATTTAGGCTCCATTTAAAAGATAAGGTCTTTCGTTGGTCTGGAACTTACCAGGCAGTCTAAACTGTCTGGTATCACCAGACTTCAGTAACACACCTGTCTCCACCTCCCCAGCACTGGGATTGTACCAGGCATGATTTGTGTCCTATCGAGTGGGCCATATGTCCAACTAGACAGCTGTTGGCTGCCACTGACATGTGAGTACCATTTATGGCACCTTTATAGCTATCTTGCCGTGGTAGTCACTGTTGTGGTTCATAGGTATCACAACTGAGAAGGCCTGTTAATTACTTCTGCTTCTATGTTTCAGGGGATGTTATGGAAGAGGATGGAAAATTGTAAGAGCCAGAGGACAGGGACCTCTGCTGTGAAACTTTCTCCTAGAAATGGCTACATGTACATGATGAGAACAAGGATGAGGTCAATAGATATGGCAAGATGGGAGGAAGAAAACCCCATGAGGTCCCTCACCTAGACAAAGGAGTTTGAGTGACAGTTGACAACTGAGAGAGGGGGACGTAGCCTCTCCAGAGATAAACCCTCTAATTAGTTATCCAAATCAAACTGGTCGAACCTGAAATCATCTACACACCACTAACAAAAACAGACTTGGCAGGTTGTATTTATATATTTGTTCATTCTTCTACAAACACCAGTGGAGATTTGTGCTAGGCAGGCCATTATTATAATTAACAAGGTTTGTATATCTGGGTGCAATGCCTAGCTTCATCTTTTATTACCTGTGTATTCATGGCCAACTTTCTGAAGTTCCCTCAACCTCAGTTTTCTTGTTGAAAACTAGATAAAAATACTTAGACTCTACAGGATTGGGGCAAGGGTCACTTGAGATAGGTGTATCCATGTGACCACATTGCTAGATATCTAGTGTTTCTATAATCACCATCAATCCTTAGGGCCATTTATTTATTTATTTTTTGTTCAAGTCTAAAATTTTAGGATCAGTTAAATAAAATTTTCAAGTAGCAAAACATAATTTCTTAAGTTGCATGGAAAGAAAAATCAGATTGATGTCATTTTTATAAAACCCAGAGTTGAAAAAATTGCTACAGTCTTTGTTAAGTTCTTTGTTGCATTTCTCTCATAAGCCACAGAGGACCAGGGTCCTAGGAGAAAGCATACTACAGTTATTCTGCTGAACGAGCATAGAAACCAAAGAGCTTCCGATGAGGTATCGCTATGCCATCGATGGGTGCATCCCTCAACCTCCACTGAAGGAGCAACTCCTTACAGTACACGGAGACCCTTGGGGACAATGAACAGAGTCAGAGACTTTGGAACACTCAGCTCTGAATGGGATGTCTTCATCACACTCCTTCTCTCAAGGCTCAGGGTCTACAGGGAAGAGGAGGTAGAAAGATTCTGTGCACCAGAGGTGGTAGATGACTCCAAGAAAACTGTATCTTCCAGACCAAACAGGAATGATATTCATAAGAACTCATAGGGATTGAGACAGCTTACAGAAGACCTGTACAGGCTCAAACCAGAGAAAAACCAGCACTGAGAAGGGGAAGTGGACACAAAGTCCCAGCCCCTAACCAACAGGCTATTCACAATTGATAGCTTCTAGGAGAGGGAAAAGTTATCTTTCTCTAATGGAGTGAACTGTGTAGTAAGAGGCCGCTTGTTCATTTCCCAGCTGCTCAGACTCCCGAAATAATCACACAGAAACTATATTATTTGCAATACTGTTTGGCCAATACCTTGAACATATTTCTAGCTAGCTCTACATCCTAAACTAACCCATCTCCATCAATCTGTGCATCACCATGAGGTTGTGGCCTACTGGCAAAGTTTCAGCAGGTTCCTGTGGAGGTGTCTGTCCCTGGAGGCAGTTACATGACTTCTCCTTGACTCCGCCTTCTTTCTCCTAGCATTCAGTTTAGTTTTCCTGCCTAGCTCTATTCTGCTAAGCCACTGGCCAAANCTCCCGAAATAATCACACAGAAACTATATTATTTGCAATACTGTTTGGCCAATACCTTGAACATATTTCTAGCTAGCTCTACATCCTAAACTAACCCATCTCCATCAATCTGTGCATCACCATGAGGTTGTGGCCTACTGGCAAAGTTTCAGCAGGTTCCTGTGGAGGTGTCTGTCCCTGGAGGCAGTTACATGACTTCTCCTTGACTCCGCCTTCTTTCTCCTAGCATTCAGTTTAGTTTTCCTGCCTAGCTCTATTCTGCTAAGCCACTGGCCAAAACAGGTTTATTCATTAATCAATAAAAGTGACACATAGACAGAAGGACTTCCCACACCAACACTGGCTATATAGACATCCCTCGGGGCAGTTGTATGCTCAGCTATAGTTAGCAAGTACAAAATGGACTCTGTGGTTGATATTTATCTTTGCTTTTTTTCTGTTTTTGGCTTTTGCATCTTAAAAAAGAAAAAGAACATGATGTTGGGTGAGTAGTGTAGAATTGGGGTAAATAAACTAATATGATAAAAAATGTGTTGTTTAAAAAAATTAAAAAAGATAAGAAGAACTCCCTATAATGAGAATGCATACTAGTGTTGCTGATTTCCTGATGTTCCTATTTATAATCAACTATAAGTTTGATTTTATATTTATTTTTATATAGGAGAAAAATTTATAATTTGAATGAGTAAAAAATATGATTCAATACTTTCCTTTTATAGTTGAAGAAATTGAAGCCTATTTGGTTGATGATATTGCTGGGAATAAATACCCAAATCCCTTGCATTAAAGACTATACCTTAATGTCATGCTGCTCTTGGGCCTGACATTTTATTCATCTTCCAAGGGTTACTGTAATGTTAGTTTCAATTTGTTTCTTTTACAAGAATTCTAATGAAGTACAAAGCACAGAAATGCAAAACAATAACAACCAATGAAAAAAATCCAAAAAGAGTTAATATCAAAATATTCACTGAATCTTGCATTATTTTATTTAATTATTCAGTTGGTTCATTTGTCTGAGCATTACCCAATTCAAGTCTTTTCCATGTTAAATTGGCATTCTGCATAAACTCATATTTTCCAACTGTTATAAATGAATCTTTTATTCCACAGCATGAGTTACATGAGTTATTCTCTTGTGCATGCCCAAAATTCTGGGTGCATCACTGATATTAATGTTCTCTCAAAAATACTTGGAAATAACTATTTATACCAAATTTTGCTACTTAGAAGCTAGGGATCTGGACTATTATTTAAAATTACATGCTATCAGCTCCTCTCCATGCCCTCTTCTTTCCCCCCCTCTCCTTTTCCCTTCCTTCCATCTCCCTCCCTAGGATATTTATTCAGCATTTACAACATCAGGGGAAGTTCCAGAGGTCGGAACTACAGTGCTGAACAGAAACAAGGAACCTGACCTCATAGAGTCAAGCGCCCTGCCGTGAGGAAAGGTGTTAAGTACACAAATACCGTAAAACGGATCAGTGTTTTAAGTGGGGCACATGAACAGTTCAACTTTTCAGGGGGATATTGCAATTCTTGATTTTCAGAAACAACAGCCACAAAGCGAAGTTTAGCAGAATGCCTGGAAGTGACACGATGGATGGTTTGCATTTTCTCCTCTTGTTTTTGACCTGAGGAAGGATTATGGTCTGTGTGATCCTTGTTATCCTCCCTCTTTTTTTCCTTCCTTCAACATGGTCCTGTGCTGTCACTTGGCTTCACTGAAGTCGCTTTAATTTCTCTTCAGCATTTCTGGTTGCTTACTAGCATTTCATTGCATAGAGTGTTGCTGAATTTTTTGTTTGTGTGTTTTCTTAAAAAAATAAAAAGTAGCTATAAATATAGTTAAGGGAGGATATTTGCATCTCAAAAATCAATCAGAACACATATACTAACAGTTTGGTTTTGTTCTCCATCATGTTACTAATTTGTGTGAACTAACCTACGTCCTTCTAGAGGAAAAGCATGTCTCAAGCTTTACCCCTACACACTAGTGCATGAGCGGTGTGCTTTACCTCAGCAAACGCTGTTTGCAGGGCCGTGTCATTTCTACTCCTGCTTGGTACCTGAAAATGTCGTTTCTACAGGAGAATGGATTCTTGGTTGTTAGTTTATGTTTCTTTACAAGAGCAATGGGTTCTGAACTAGATTCACAGAAAGTCATTAGCAAAACAAAAAACCACTCAGTTGAAATCATCCCGTACTGGACATCTTAGTATTCTGTTGCCAGGTCTCCTCCACTTGAGAGTCCTGCCTTCCTATGAACATTCTCTAGGTCTCCTCACATGCATGTCCTTTGCAGGACTAGCAAGTCCCCGTTTACCTGTGCCCTGGCATGTCCCATTGACTAGCCTTGCCTATCCTTGTGTAAAAAGCACTTTTTTTTTGGCTCCTTTCCCCTCCTGCTGCATTTGAGCATTGGCAGCTTCACCTTCTCTTAATTCCATCCTTTACCTGATTAAGAGTCTCAAAAACATCCACTCTGGGCTGTACCTTCACGGGGAAGGTGGAGTTTACATTGAATAGGTATTGAAAAGCAAACTTAAGTTTGGTCATTATTTAGAGTCTTCTGATTCTGAGTTCTTGTATTTTCTGTTCCCTTTGCTCTTTGGCTAGTTCAAGTCTCATTGAAAAAATATGTATACATAGTTACTACTTTATAATTTGGCAGTGTGTATAGGCTAGACTAAAGATGAAGCCAGGCAGGGCACCAAGGAAGAAAGAAGAACCATTCTTCTGCACAAGAACGTTAAGTAAATAATTGTTCTGATTCTTATATTCAGTTCCTGCTCGATTGTCCTGGAAAGTATTTTCTTCTGTGTGTCTCAGTAAATCTGAATGGCACTGATGAGTCACCATTTCCAATTCTGCAAGACTTAAGAAGAATTAATGCCTTTGCCCCTGGCACTTAGAAACAGCAAGCAAGAGGTACTTGGGTCTGGCTGGTCTTTCTAAATGTTCCCTTGTAAAGAGGGTCATGCACATTCAATTTCAAGGTCAGAGTCTCATCCCTAGGTTTACTGAGCAAACTAATTTAACATTGCTCTTGAATTTCTTGGTCAATCAATAAGTAGCTGCCAAAGAGAACCTGACTTAGAACAGACTCTATTTGCTATCCTAACCACTGATCCTAGGAGTTTTTATAAAGAAAGAGAGGTTCTTTTTCTCTGCATCTGAATTGCAGAAGGCAGATTAACTCTTCTGGGCTTTAGTTGGGTGTGTCTTGTGACCAAGTGATAGTAGGACAAGTGACAATCACTTTACTTGAATCTATGTTGCATTGTGGCCAGCCCTTCTGTTGACTGTCCCCACAAATTCAGTGTTCCTCACAGCTGGACTGTGTCATAGGTACTACAGGCAATTGGAAAGAACTGGTGGGTAACTGGAATTAAAAAAAAACTATGAAAGTGAACTTGGGTGCTAAAAATCAGACGACTGCACAGTGGACAGTGGTTTGGGTATTCAGGTTGAGTTTGGAATATTATGGAATTGGAATTACGTCCTGAGATACTTGCCCAATGATGGTCCCTAAATATAGCCTAGGGAAACGGTGCGCTTTCTGTTAAAGTGATATTCAGTAAACTACTGACCTTAAAAGGCAAGGTCAGAACCTTGTGTTGAGGAGAGTCAGACACACCATGTTTCTTCAGCCTTTCTCCCATAATAACCCCTATAGATTATTGTGCAGACCTAGGAGTATCCTGAAAGAACTTGCCTGAGAAGACATCCAGGTTTCTTCTCTACTATGAGGAGACTATCCTAAAGTCATCAGGTCAAAAGATTTCTTATTTCAAGTCAAGAGTGTCCCAAGTTTCATAGTTGACAGAGAATGCAACTTAGGACTTGTGGCCTAACTTTCCCCTTTCTTCCTTTTTCCCCTGTGAACTGCACACAGAAATCCTGCACACATGAGTAAGTAAAATTTCAGTATTATGATATTACAAGTACATCCCAAATCTTACCAGTAGAATTTCTCTCAATTAAAATGGACAGCAGCATAATAGCTATAGGATACCCGAGTATCCTACAGTTTAGTTTGTTATGGAATGAATTGTGTTGCAAACACCTGTATCCTACAAGTATATAAAATAAAATACTACTTTTTCTAATAATAATGATTCTATGTAAAGTTTACCATTACTAACACATGGAGATATTGTATGCATGTGTGATCTGGACTCTCTCAGTCAAGGACTGGGAAATATCATTAGTGATTAAGTGAAAATGGATCTCACCTTGGGAATGAAAGAAGTAAGTGTGTTTGGGAAAAGATTCAACGTTTATACATGGGTTTGGGCAAGACAGCCTTCATTTTGTAATCCTCTAAAAAGGCTCCAACTAAAGTAGACAACTCATTCGTCCCACAAAAGCCTTCTTGAGTTACTCTCTTTGTGTGAAAGATAGTTCCAAACCTCTCTACAGCTTCAACATGCTCATCACCCAAGTGGGGCTGAGTTAAATGGGATGGCAGTGGGGCTAAATGGAAGAGATTTGTGTTTGAGGGCAGCTTCTGCTTCTAGGAGAGTTAATTAGGAAGAGAAAACTAAAGCAGTTGACCATGTTCATTGTTGGCTACTGGAGCATGGTGACAAATAGCCCTGAAAGGTCTTCACTTTCTTTTATAAACAGAAAGGTAAGGAATTTGCACAAAAATGCACCAGTGAAGATCTGCTTTCCATCAGGGGCTAACCACACAGTAAACAACAGAAATAAGTTGTTTTAATAAAGCATGGTGTTGAAACACTTATCAGCAGGTCCTTCCTACAGGCTTCAGGAGGTATATTTGGATAAGAGAAACCTTTGCCCAAAACAACATGGTTTGAAATTTTCTTCATGTCAAGGTCAAGAGATTTGAAGGAAAAGTGGATATATATATAATCACACATTTATCTCTCATTAGGCTGAGCAAGTATAACTGCAGGGAGATAATTCTGGAAAATGTCTTATCTGGAATAGTTGGAAAAATTCTGTTGTTTTAAGGACCGACCTATTTCTACTTCTTCTGGGCAAGACTGTACTGGTTCCATAGAAATTCTTTCAAATTGCAAAAAATGTATGGTATGCTGAGAAACGGTGACAAGAACAAGCTGATAGTAGGTCTATGTAAAGCCCAACTCGGAGGCTTGAGAGAAGGGAAGCTTAAGAAACAAGACTGGGCGGTGTATGTGAACAAATTTGAAATGGAAGAGGAGAGAAGCCTAGTGTTGGAGTGCTGACTTAGTGAGTAAGGTGCTTGCTGCACAAGGGTGATGGACAGAGATGGGGTCCCCTTACCTAGGCTTTACTTCTTTTGACTATTTGCCATGATCAAGAAATGGGCTAGGTAAGAAGGAAAAAAGAGTTCTGAAAAAATTCTGAGACCTTTTCTAAAGAAGGACAACTCTCTTTAATTTTTTGTATATTGTATTAACATTTTAAATGGAGTGGGGAAGTATCACAGAAAAGGGTAGGTATTTGAGAATTATTCCTCTTCGAAGTTTCATGTCCTCATGCCAAAGTTGACTTCTTGATGGACC
Organism: Ellobius talpinus; assembly: GCA_001685095.1. Classification (NCBI taxonomy): domain Eukaryota; kingdom Metazoa; phylum Chordata; class Mammalia; order Rodentia; family Cricetidae; genus Ellobius; species Ellobius talpinus. The sequence continues at coordinate 12,081 of LOJH01028900.1, read as the reverse complement.
CCTTCTCCCTAACCCCCAAACCTTGCCTCTATGTTTGTTACCTTGGGATGACTCCTGTTGCATCACATTTGAGAAGGAAGGGCAAGACTAACTCTAAATCTGTGACTTTATTGCATGTCTCAAATTTTGCTCACTCTCTTTGTATGACAATTGGTATGAGAAACCCACCCTTCCCTGCATGGTCTCAAGGAAGAAATATGACATTACAGAAGGGAATCGAGAGAGCAAGATTTTTTTAAAAATGGAATTAGACTCATGGAGTCTTAATAAAAAAAATCTTGACCTTTCAATGACTGTTGAATTTCACAAAGGATAGACTTTGAAACCAAAAAACCATGTCTGTCTATCTATATATTTACCTACCTATCATCTATCTTCACTGTAAAAATTCCTTGTAAGTTTGTTATGATGAGTTATTATGGTTGATTTTCACTGTGAATTTACTTTTCTTACAACAATATGTTCATTCTTTGGTTCTGGAGCAACCTAAGAAGCATACTATTTCTGTAATATAAGTATATTCAATAGTTGATATGACTAGGTTGTTAATAAAGAAGTAATATGTGTAAAGGGATTAGAGGGGGCAAGGTGAAAATAAGGCTGGCTCTAAAGCCTTTGGATAGGCATTGTGTAATATCTAGGTGTGTTTAGTTTGCAAAGCATAGTATAATGAGAGAAGGGTCATTACATTGCATTTAGAATGGAACCCAGCAAACACTGAGCTATCATAAGGGAGGGATCTTTAGGATATTAGGTACTCAAAGGTTTTTCCTGCCACCATCATAGTTCACTATGACTTTAACAAGATTTAGCTACTAATAAAAGCAATTGACTATCTATCTTTCCACCTTCTGTTTTCCCTTTCAACAATGATGAATATAAGAAATCAAAGGATCATAGTGTAGGAGCAGTAATAAAATTGTGGTTTTCATTTTTACAATATGATTCATTCCTTCAGAGCCAAATACACAATTTTATTTCTTTGATAAACTTTAAACTCACAACTTTAACTTTTTGTTTGTTTACGAAAGAGAAATGCCACTGGAAATAGAATAAGTTGAACCTAATGTAATATTATGGACTCTAATCTCTACTTGGAGTTTTCCTTCATACTTAAATTTCTCTTATTATCTGTGGCTGAAAAATAAGATTCCTGAAATAGATTTTATTAAGCATTGTTTTATAATGTATAAATACCTTCCTGATTTCCTATATGCTTCCTCTGAGTACGTTTTGCTATTTAATAGCATAATTGAATCACATCAATTTCTGAATGTATCTACTTATAGATTTTATATTTTATATAAATTTTGGATAAATCATGATTCAGTATTTTATTTAATCATCCTGAACACCTAGGACTCTGAAAATGGTTCTTCAAACTATGTCTCTGCTATAATTTTTATAAAATTATATGCATGCATGTATATAGATACATCACACATCGAGCTGACCCTTTTCTCTGCGACCCAAGCTGCCCAACACTCTGTACCCTTTTCTAACTTCCGTCAGATTTTAGGGCCCAAAAGAAGGGGAACAAATCCAACTTGTTTTGTTAACCGGCCAATTAACTATCAGTCCGCCAACAGCCCTTGGGTTCCTCACCCATGTGAATGACTAGTTGAAGTGATTAATTAGAGAGCACAGGTCAAACTACTGCGGAAGTGTAAATCCTCTTCCCTCTCTTTCAACTCATCTACGTAGCTTGAAAACCAATGTTAGATCTACATTCTGGAGAAAATAGAAATTTTCTCCAATTTTAATGAATTCCAAAATATCTAGAGAATTTCATAGAGTTAGTGAATTTGAACTTTGAGGCCAGCCTGGTCTACAATAGCCTGATCTACATCTATAATTGGTACTTTTTTAAAGTGAGGGAAAGAAAATTTTCCTGCTTCACAAACGATGGCAAAGGCCCTGAAGTGGCATGTGGACCATCTGTGTGCCTCAGCCCTAGAAAATACAGTTTCTCTTAAAGAATCAGGCATGTATCTGTCTCTTTAAATGTCTGTTTAACAATGCGTGTATTGCATATGAAAAGTGGGCAGTTTAAGTGTCTGTGGGCATTTACTTCAAAGCCCCACTCTTTGTGTCAACATGAGCAAACTATATTAACTCAGGTAGTTATAGAGTCAGGCTGTTTCTTACAATAAAGAGGGCAAATAGATCACACCCTGGAAAATTCTTTCTGCTTTTCTGCTGAATTTTCTGTGGGATACTAGTCATTGCAGTGGGGAGGAAAGCGCCTGCCCGCTACAGAACCTCTTTTCCTCCCAATGGTTGTAGGGTTTGCATCTCAGGAAAGAACAAGTCCCACTGAGTTTCTTTTCTGATGCTCTGATAAAATACCCCAACAAAAGAAACTCATGGGAGAAAAGATTTATTATCAGCCCACAATTCACAGGTGTCATCCTTCCCGGCAGGGAGTCAAGGCAGGGGCTTGAAGCAGTTGGTCATGTCGCATCCACACCCAGAAAGCAGGGAGTGACACACTTGGACTTACACAGCACAGGACCACCTGGTCAGGAAATGATGCCATCCACTGTGGGCAGATCTTCCTACCTCAAGTCACCTAATGGGGATAACTCTCCAAAGGCGTGACTAAAGTCTGTCTGTCTCCTCAGCTTGACAACTGAGATCAGCCAGCACACCAAATCCCTGTCATCTTTGGTCCCCCATCTTTGCTCCTTTGGCCACCCTGAATGCTAGCCTTGCCTTTTGGCAAAAGAGGTTGCCTTTCAGTTCCTGGGATGAGTCCAGATCTTTTTCCACCTAGAATGTCTCCTTCGCTGTTCTCAATTTTTGACACACTCTTTGCTAGGCTAGTCTTTAGAACGCAACTCAAGTGTCTCTGCAGGAACCATTTGCCCTTTGGTTTGTCTGAAATCCAGTGTATTTTCACTCAAAGAGCTTCCAACAGATGGACTTTTGAAGTCAGACAAAAGCAGAATTATTTCCAAATATGATCAAATCCAACGAATAGCTGTCAATTTATTGTTGGTTTAAGGAAACAACTTTGTGTTTTGTAATGATATTGAACACACTATTACTTTTTTTCCTTAAATAATTTCTTATTTCCTATATTGAATTTCTTATGTCATGCTGACTGCTATTTAACTTCCTAAAGTCTTCATAGTTTTTGCTTTGCTTTAAAATACATTTTTGTTTACATTTTTGTCTTGTTTATTTTTGTATGCGCACACATGCATGTGCCAGGGTGTACATATGGGGTTAGAGGACAGCTTGTAGGAGCCGTTTCTCTTCTTTGACTGTGTGGGTCCCAGGGACAGGGACTTAGGTCGTCAGGCTCGGTGGTGAGTACCTTTACCTGTGGAGCCATTTCACTGGCCCTGTATTATTATTTAACTATTTCCTCATTGTTTTATTACATACTTACATACAATTTAAATAACTTATGTAAATTTAAATTTTTATTATATACTTATATATATTATATACTTAATTATAATTTAAATATATACTAAAATATATATGAAATATGCAGTTGTAGTTTCCCAGCTCATTTTTGAACAAGCATCTATGTATCCACAAGCCACTTTTTAGGTAATCATTATCCAGGTATATTACAAGAAAAGGTGCTTTTTTGCTATCTGTTTAATCTGTTTATACATACTTAAATTATATAGTTTAACTTTACTTATTCTTAAAATTTATGTGTGCAACTAAAACTACATATTTTTATGCAACTTGTTTCTTCATCAATATTATGCTTATTGGCATAATAGATTTTTGGTAGAGTTGTAAATCATTTGCAAATTTATTTATTCATTCTATATTAATTCAATAAAAATGAATAACCAGCAAGTGCATAGCTTGAGGTATATATTCTGCTGTATTGCATATGGTTCTTTTTGGATATAACTACCCTTAATTTTATTGAATCCTATATTATTCATATCTCCTTATTTAGTGGCTAATGACAAACTCTTTATAAAATACTTCCTCTGACAATATAATGTAAATTTTCATTTCATTTTGCTAGTGTTTGGTGCTGTTAGATTTTCACCTTTTGCCTATCTTGTAGGTGTGAAGTGTGGCTTTGACTTGCACCCCTTTGATTGCCAAAGGCTTTACAACTTTTATGTTTGATCATGCATGTATGTTCTCTTGGGCAATTTGCTTGACCCGCATGGCGTCTCCACACTGCAAGTGTTGTGTATCATCATCGTTCAGAATCCTGGTCTCTTCCCAACCACCAGATCTCTCATTTCCCAGGGTCTTGGGTCTTTCATCTGATGGAAGCTGATGTGAGCAGCTGATGACTGAAGAAAGATGAAATGATAGACTGGGAGGGTCAAGGGGAAAGCATGAGTCTGGCCTGCAAGTGCTACCTGTCAGTCATTTCCACATGCTTTCCATGGCCAGATGTCCCTGGAAATGTGTCCTAACGCACCTACAATGAAAAGGCTATTAGAGTCAGCAAACATAAGGCCATGCATGCCACAGTCATGATTATTCTCTGCTATTCTTGTGTTAAAGCATAGACTCTCATTTTATACTTAAACATTTAGATCAGTTTGGGGTTAGTTTTGTGTATGGTTTCAAGTAGGCACCCAGTTTCGGTAGAAACATTATTTACCTAATTGTTCCAGTATCATCATCTTGAAAAATTTGTCCTTTTCTTCACCTACCTAGTTCTTTTCATAGGCCCACAGTGAGTGAGTCTATTTCTGGGTGCTCACTTTTTTTCAGTGTCTGTCTGTTGGACGAGACTGCTCATTCGTTCCTGACTGCCCTGACTTGAAATAACCACACAGAAACTGTATCAATTGCAATACTGCTTGGCCAATAGCTTAAGCATATTTCTGTTTAACACTCATATCTTAAATTAACCCATTTCTATTAATCTGTGTACTGCCATGTGGCTGTGGCTTACAGGACAAAGTTCCAGCATCTGACTGCTCCTGTGGCTCCATGGCATCTCTGACTCCACCTTCTTTCTCCCAGCATTCAGTTTAGTCTTCCTGCCTGGCTCTACTCTGCCCTATCACAGGCCAAAGAAGCTTCCTTATTCATTAACCAATAGAAGAAACCCATATACTGAAGGAATTCCCACATCACTCTGTGTTTCCCAGAAGGTCGGTACCACATGCCATGATATACGAATATACATATTCCTTAAGGACAAAATGTTTGTCATCACCTCACCTGGGCCTGGCTTAAAACAATTAACCACTGCTTAGCTCATGCTCTATAATATGCAGAATAACATAGATTAATAAGGAACCTGATAGGCTGGCATTAATTTACAAAAGTACTGTTTTGAATTTTTATTACTTCATTCATCCATTCATTCATTCATTCATTCATATGTGTGCATGTTTGTGTGTGTGCACAAAGGCATGCCAGGGGACAGCTTTCTGGAGTCAGTTCTTGATTTCTACCTTGTGGATCTCAAGGTTTGAAATCAGGGTTCAGCTTAGACACGAGCACCTTTACCAGCTGGGCAGTCTCACAAACACTGAAGGGTAGCATTGCATCAAATAAAGTTCACAGTACTGAAACCTAGAGAGTATCTGTATGTTAAGTGATTATTTACATTTTTTTCTTTTGAATCATAAAGAACTTTACCATTTTACTATGTAACGATTTTGGAATGTCAGACCTGCGATAGTCACTTCTTAATCTCTTTCTGCTAGCCTAGTGATAGAATTCTCTTGAACAAATTATTTAATGTTTAAAAAGAACAATTTAACTTGTACATGTTTAATAAAAGTTCTTTTATGAGAGTTTTCCCTTTTCTTATTTTCCTATTTACCTTAAGTCTTTTACTTCTGTTTGATTTCTGAAGGTCTTAACTTCTCCTAAGACTCTGAGCAGCATCTATATATGCAGCCCGTCTTTTTCACTGTTCCCTGCAAGCCCCATCCCATCTGGTGTTCGACTGTTTTCTCTGTTGGTTTCCTTTCCTTTCTCCACTTAATGGAAAAGGGGAGGGTGTCTCTTTCCTTCCACAGCTTTGAAAAATCCCCTGTGAATCCAAAGGATCTGTTTCTTAATGTTTCAATTTTTCCTTCTTTCTTGACACTGTCGTGTAATTTGACTTCTTACAGCTCCAGCTCTCCACGACACTCACGTGTTTTATTGATTTTATTACTTCCTTTCCCTCCTCCTGACCTGTCCTATCATGAGCCATGAGTGGCTCACAAAGCTCTTTCAGGTGGCCTATAAGCTGCCTGTCAGCTCAGTGCTGCTCCCTCACACAGAGTGTGGGTCACCAATGAGGCTTTCCTGGGCGTCTTAACCACTGGTAGGACAAATGCCCTCTTGTTTCAGTTTTTCAGCCTGTTATGGAAGTACATCTTCTTCCAAGTTCCTGGCTCATGTGAGTGGGAACCTCAGAGAAGCTTGACTGGGGAGAATACCTTCCTGAGCAGATATACTGCCCAACAGGAATTTCACATTTCCTTAAGACTAATGAACCGCGTGAGGTTTTTATAGTCACAAGTTCGGGTATACAGGGGGAAAAAGTGGTTTTATTGATCTACAGCTAGATTCAGTCTAGATTAAAATTCATCTTGGCTTAATAGTAGACAATTATTTTAGTTCCAGGCATGAGTTTCCCTAACTTATAGTCTCAGTCACTTATTAAGGAGGGAGCAGAAATTAATGATTCAAATGCACATTCTCTCTAGATTTCTCCCTTGTCTTTCTTCCTTAAGGGGAGTCTATCACATACAACACAGATGTGGTATGTGGGGAGTTCAGCGTGGGTCTTTCTTTGGTCTCTTTTGATGCTTATGCCTAGCTGTAGTTCATCGTTTCAGGCCTGAGCCTTTCTGACTCCCGTTGCTGTGTTCTGTCCTGGCACTCTGCCCTCCCACCAAACCAGAGGTCCTTCAGGTTTATCTTGGGTGGACCAGTATTTCCAGATACTTATTTGTGTGATTGTGGTAGTGCTGAGGAATAATCCTCTTGTACACTGTAAAGATTTGTCTCTCAAATTGGTTTAATCTAACGCTGATTGGCCGGTACCCAGGCAGGAAGTATAGGTGGGGCCATCAAACTAAGGATGATGGGAAGAAGGGCAGAGTCAGTGGAGATGCCAGCCAACCACTGAGGAAGCAGGATGTGTAGAAAATGAGGTAACAAGCCATAAACCATAAGAAATATGCAGTAATTTAAGTGTAAGAGTTAGCTAGTAAGAAGCCTGAGCTATGGGCCAAGCATTTATAAGTAATATGAAGTCTCAGTATGTTTATTAGGGAGTTGCTGGTGCCTACAGGGTAGGGTATGAGAAGCTGTGTCTGGAAGTAGCCCATCCAGATGTTCCATGCTCCATGAAGCTTTTTAAAGACCTGTCTTCCCTGACACATTCTTCCGTTTCTGCTTACTTACTGACTTAAGGACCAGTGTGGCTTTGGTAGAAAACATGACATTGCCAGCATCACAAAGTTGCCCACTTGTCCTGTAACACTTCTTTACTAACTAGTAGGGGGTGGTGACCATCTGAGCCGGGATTCTGAGAGAATCTTCCTTATTGGCTTACAGTCTTCCAGCTTGGGGTCTGGGAGGTGATCCAGAAGTCACCTGCTCTGCTGAGACCTTCTTCCGACTTCCCAGAGCATCCTGTTATCAAGGTCTTCTGGGTTCAGCCAGGTTATGGGTGAATATCATCAAGGAGGGAGTGGGTAATGCTTCTTTCCATCCAAGAATGACAGGCCCTCTTCTCCTTTTGACTGGGTGGATGACATTACATTGCCTGGCATTCATCTCTACTTCATGGTATAAATGATGTGTTCTGGGTCCCCCGGGATTTTGACTGTGATGCCAAAACCAACGTCTTGAATTTTAAGAAAATCTTTTCCCCTTTCCATTGCCTGACTCTTGCAACAGAAGAAGCAATAAACTACTCTGTTCTCTGTGTACAGAATTCTGTTTCAGAACTCCACAACCCTTTCTGTCTAGTGTCCCATCTTTAAGGAACTATATATCAGGAGAATTTACTTCTGCTTAAATTTAGGGTGTAAGTAGACAGTACATCCACTCAATTTGGTATGCAGATGTTACCGCTGTAATTTTTCTTTCTCCATAGAAAGCATTTTAAAATCACTTACTATGGTTTCTCTCCCCCTTTCTCTTCATTATTCCTCTTCCTCACTCTTCTCTCTCATCCTTCTTCCCTTCCCTCTCTTTCCCCCATTTGTCATTCTCTGTGGTGGTTAATCCTACTGTAAAAGCTTGTGACTCATAAGTACACCAGAGCCTGAAACCATCACAATCAGCCTTTGAAATGGAGATATAATATTAATACAACCTAAGATATTTGAAAGTGTCATCTCACTCATGATTTTAATTATCATAGTACAGGGGTTTTAGTGGAGGAGATTTTCATGGACCATCTTATCATTAGGCAAATATTTAACTCTTGGGTCTGGAGATAGCTGTGCAACCCTGCATACTTCATGAAACCTACTGAGGTTTTGTTTCCCCTTCTATAATACTGGGACACCATCTTTTCAGTGCGGTCCAGAGAAATGCTATGTAAGAAGAACACAATTAAAAAAAAAATATCCATCGCTGGGCAGCGATGGCACATGCCTTTAATCCCAGCACTTGGGAGGCAGAGGTAGGTAGATCTCTGTGAGTT
>LOJH01028896.1:10126-29327 GCA_001685095.1 Ellobius talpinus | reverse complement strand
GCTAATGGGCCAAGCAGTGATTTAATTAATATAGTTTCTGTGTGGTTATTTTGGAGCAGAACAGCTAGGAACAAACAAGCTGCCTCCAAGTACACCAATGCTATGGGGGTGGGGGGATGGGAGGAAGAAGACAAAGACTGCTTTAACATGATACTAAAGGCAACTAGAACAGTTACTTCAATGCTTTGAACCATCAAACAATTAATCCAAGAGAAAAACATTCTGTTGTTTAGGCAGTAAACCCATCCTAGACCAAATATCCTGAAGGCAACTACTCCCAAGGTTAAGCATCCTATTACAAAAGAAGGAACAGAAGTATTCTTGAATATACTGACCATTGGTCAGGGTGGAGTGAGTCTGCCTGTATGGGTCATATTAATGTCAAAAAGACCAAGGAACCACACCCTAGGTCAGGATGTGTAGCCATGATTGTTGTCAACAATTTTGAACAATCTCAAACGCTCAGACCTTCAGACAAGGTAGGAATAGTTTCAAATTTTGGGGCCTCCACAGTTCCCCAAGCTCCAAGGGGAGGGGCCCAGTGAAGACCTTCAATTTAGGCTCCCTCTCCTCATAATATCTAACTGTGTTTCTCTCTACCTGCTGTCATTTGCTAATGCAGGAAGTCTGTTTGATTATATTCTACTATAATTTTAATGTTTATTAATGTCTAAACATCCATTCTCTTGCCTTGCTATTGATTTTTCAGTTCTTTATGGACCAGTCAGGTGTTTTAAACAAGTAAAAAATCACAGCTTTACATAGTTAAACAAATGCAACATAAAATAATACAATAATCTTTGAACCATTGAAGCAAATATTCCAGAGCATAAATAAATATGACATATGTTAAACTAATATTGTATAACAGTTAGGCCCATGTTTAAGGAAAGTATAAATAATTCTAGTTTGTGAAAATTTGTCACAGAGTATAAAGCAAAGAATCTTTAAAAATACAGTAAATTAATTCCTTTAATTGTATAATACCGAATCAAGTAAGGCATGAATATATATGAATATGAAATACATAATATAACCACATGTATAACCACATGTAATACCCTATGTTTATTGGGGCATGATGACTAACTAGCCCTTTCATCTTCTCTTGCAACTAACCTATGGATAAAGTCATTATTAATCAAATGATTGTTTGATTTTTGCTCTCAAATATTGTTTAATTATATATAAATTCATGACAGTAGGTTGATATATTTATAATTTAATAAATTTAGAAAAATTATAGCTACAACTACATAAACTAATTTAATAAATTTATATTATAAATATTTAATAATTATCTTAAAAATTAAGAAGGATGTTAAATATGAGAGCAGAAAAATCAATAGTGAGGAAGGAGAATGGATAAGTGGGGCTGGTACACAGAATAAAGAGGAGGAAAAATCTGAGAGGAAGACACGGAAGGAGCAAATGAGATCAAAGAGAAAGAAAAGAAGAGGCTAGCCACCCAGTCCGGCAATTAGTAAGAATGAAATTAAGATTACAGATGTAAGAAAAGGAAAAAGCCCAGAGACAAAAGGTAAATGTTATATTTTAAGTGAATGATGAGAGCCCACAAGTATTATACAGTGCATGTGCAGCTCACAGATCTATTATACAAATCCATGGGAATGTGTGCACTCCATATGGAGAAACCAACTTGCAAAGTTTTGGGAACACCTGTCTTTCGGATAGTCACTCTTGATTCTGTAGAAATATTGGGAAATCATGGCATTTCTCCCTTCCATAATGGAGTTCATCCCAAAATATCCCAGCAATGTATAAATTCTTCTTTAAACCTCATTTTTTTTCTGTATGGGCAGCAATATAACTTTTCCACAGCATGGAGCCCTGTTGTGAAAGAATTCACTCAGCCAGACCTTTGTTTTAATAGTCAAATATATACATGCTAGTCCCATACAATTACCCTTATTGACAAGAAATGAGCCTTAAGCAAGAGGCACTGAACAGAAAGATAGCATGTCTTCTCTTAGTGATAAACAGGCCTGGGTGGCCCTGAATTCTCTAACAGATTCAAGAAGGTGTAATCTACTGGCCTTTGGCTCTAACTTAAGAAGGTATTAATATTCTGTATTTACCTGTCACCTTGGTTTCAATTAACATAAGATCATAGACCAGGAAATTAACTGCTTATGCCTTTAACCATACAGATACAGAAAGGATGCTTGACTGGCTAAACCAATCTCAGAGAAAGAAATTCATTCTCACCTGGGTGCAAGAAGTCACCCTGTTAGAGCTGGAAGCAAAGTCACCAAAGTGACTCCTTTTAATCTAACCAGTTAGATGCCCATGCAAATCAAGCACAAAGAGCAACAGCAAAAATTATTGAAGGGAAAATACCAAGAAAGATCATAGGAAGAATAAATGAGAAAAAGACTTATGTGTGCTACTGTGTACACCCTCAAATATGTTAAGCCAGTTTTCACCTGCTATAGCGTTCCTTCTGAACCCTGAGTGGTTTACTGGGCTTAACCCCAACATAAACCTCTATAAGTTAAGAAAACCTGGCTAGAAACAAGCCAAGCTAAGGCTGGGCATTTGTAAGAATGAAAAAGAATCCAGTGTGATTTATTTGGGAGTAAAGTAGCACCCCCCCCAAAAGCAAAAAATTAGACAACTAAAAACATTTTGACATTCCAATGTGGGCTGGGCCTAGAGTAAAAAAAATCCAACAACACTTTACCTTCAAAAGCTGAATATTATTAATATAAATAGATACTGCATATTAAATGAACTTAATTGGCTTTATGAAATATAACCAGAATAAACATAAGTAAATTTTACTACTAGTAAGAGAAGGGTTGACTCTGTAATCTTTCAAGGTATCTGAGGGAATTTTTAATTTATAGTTTCTAATTTGCTTCTCAGTTTACTTATGTTGGATGCAAACAAAAGTCTGATGATTCAAGAAAATAAGTGCCATAAGAAGACTAAATACACTTTGAACTTTAATTTCACATACCTTAGGAGTTATAGAAAGTAAGATAATTTGTCAGAAATCCAGAAGGCATGTCAATCAACCCTAAGTAATATACATATAGGCAAACCTAAATGATTTACTGCATTCAATATTCATAATTTAAACATTTAAAATTAAAAATCAACTAAATAAGAGTTTATATTTTGTTAATTTTATTTTAAAATTATAATTAAGTGTGTACATGTCTCAGTATGAATTTGTACACATTTGTATAGTGTTTGATGAAGACAGGAGAGGGCCCCCCAAACCCCTGGAACTAGTGTTAGATGAAGTTGTGTACTACTCAAGTTGGATGCTGAAATGAAATATAGGTCCTCTGCAAACCATTATTTACTACACTTTGATCTATATCTCCATTCTCCTAGAAAATTCTTAATTGGTTTAACTTTATATTAAGTATTATTATTTTCAGTGTTTTCCACACTAAAGTATAAGAAACAAACACATTATTAGGGAAGCAAAAATTAAACTTGAGCTTCTATAAAAACATATATGCATGATAATATGTATTATGATGTAGCTATAAATGTGAAATGTTGGGTTGAAAGAAAATGCCTCTAATAGGGAGTGGTACTATAGGAAATGTGGCCTTGATGGAATACATGTGGCTTTTTTTTTGCAGAAGTTTGTCAGTGTCTTGTTGGACTTTTAGGTCTCCTATACTCAAACTATGCCCAGTGTCACTGTTGCTTCTGCTGCCTACTGATCTATATATAGAGCTCTCAGCTCCTTCTCTAGTACCATGTCTGCCTACATGTCTCCAAGCTTTCTACCTTGATGTCAAAGGACTAAACCTCTAAAAGTATAAGACAGCTCCAATTAAACATTTTCCATTATATGGTTGCATGTTTTCAAAGAAATAGCAACTGTATCTAAGCAAGTTAGCATTTATAATGGAATAAGAACAGATCAAGATGTTATCAGTTCTGGACAACCTAGGCATCTTAGATTTTTCTAATGCTGTGAAGGGACACCATGACCACAGTAACTTTTATAAGGAAAACATTTAATTGGGGTGGCTTGCTTACAGTAGAGGGATTCAGTTCATTATCATCATGTTGGGATATGATGGTGTGCAGGTAGAAATGGTGTTGGAGAAGTAGCTGAGAGTCCTATATCTTGCAGGCAACAATAAGTGATCTGAGACTCTGGGCAGTATCTTGAGTATATATGAGACTTCAATGTTTTTCTTCACAGAGACATACTTTTTCCAAGGAGATCACACCAACTCCAACACGGCCATATCACCTAATGGCATCATTCTATTTGGGGTCCATTTTCTTTCAAACCACCACATTTGACTCCCTGACCTTCAAAGGCTTGTGGCCATACATAATGCAAAAAAATGCATTTAGTCTAACTTCAAAAGTTCTCATAATCTACCACAGTTTCAACAACATTTAAAAGTCCAAAGTTCAAAATCTCTTCTGCAATTTCTGCAATCTATTAACTGTAATTTCCTATAAAAGCAAAATAAAAAAACAGATAACATACTTCTAGCAAAAAAATGTAGGAAAGGAAGCAAAGTGAGGAAATTCTGGACCAAACTATGACCAAAAAACAACTTGGTAAACTCAAAACTCTGCAATACCATATCTAATTTTAAAACACTCTATAGGTCTCCAACTCTTTTGGATTTTTTGACTGCAGCACACTTCTCTTGGGCTGGTTCCATTACCTGTTAGCAGCTTTTCTTGGTAGGTATCCCAGGGCTCTTGTATCTCTAACATCTTGATGTCTCCAAGGCATTTCAGCCTTAAACATCACAGCTTCGTCCAGTGTCCTCTCTACTAAGCATTGATTCAGGGACATTCCTGACACATGCATGGCCTCAGCATCATTCTTTGGGCATGGAGGCAAATTCTGCAACCTGTTACTTCTATCCTTAACTCTAAAACCAGAACCACGTGGCTGAAATTGCCAAGTTATACAGCAACTGGGGCTGTAACATGGTCCCCCCATTCAATTACATATTTACCATATTTCTATTCTTCACTGCCTAATCTTGGTTGTCCTGAAAATAGATCTCTACACCAGACGGTCCTCAAACTCAGAGATCTGCCTGCCTCTGCTTTACCAGCATGTGTTACCACAACCAGCTATAAGCTTTTATTTAAATCCTTTTTATTAGTAGGAAATGTAGCTGTTTGTTCCAGCTGCCCAGCTAGTTTAGCCCTGAAATAACCACACAGAAACTGTATTAATTAAATCACTGCTTGGCCCATTAGCTCTAGCTTCCTATTGGCAAAATCATACATCTTAATTAACCCATTCTTATTAATTTGTATATCACCATGAGATCGTGGCTTATCAGCAAATTTTTGGCATGTCTGACTCTGGTAGCGACTCCATAGCATCTCCCTGACTCTGCTTTCTTCCTCCCAACATTTTGTTTTGTTTTCCATGCCTACCTAAGTACTGCCCTATCAACAGGTTACTGTAGTTTCTTTATTCATTAGTGGTAATCACAGCATACAGAGGAGACTCCCACATCATGTGTGTGTGTGTGTGTGTTCACTTAAGCTATAAGACTTGGCAGCAACTCTTTCCCCTCAGAATCATCAGGCATGCTTCTAAAATGATTCAGATAGCTACCTTTCAATATTGTGGACATCAGATGACAATTATATACATAGCATATTTTTATAGTCATTCTTGTACATTTACACCAGATTTATTGGTGAAAAGAGACAGAATATTTAAGAACAGTGACATATTCAGATAATGCTGCTAAACATATAAGTATTTAACTAGAAATATATTTTCCCCAGATCTTGAGGTTAATTATTTAGAAAATTAGAAAGGAAAATTGCTTTGAGATTACACTAAATTTCACTTTTGTCTCTTCTGTGAGTTTCAACATAGATACAATAATTTTACAAATTCCATAGGACCTGAATTCAAGAATTCTTTTTCACTTTTTTTCTGGTACTAGCAGGTGAATCATGTATTAAATATGTTGTTGTATTTTTCACTAAAATATAAGTACAATATTTACCTCTTTCCTTTCTTCCTGTCAACCACTCCCAAGCTCTCCTCCCCACTCCCCCTCAAATTCATCATATTTTTCTATACTATATTCAGTTAAGTAGGGTATTTATTTTATGAGAAAACTAGTTCTCCTTACAAAAATTGTAATACCCAGATGAAGAGAGAGCCTACTTTCAGACTGTGTGTTCTAGATATAACACAGAAGTAACTCCTAAGAAATCTTAACGATATGGATGTCCAAAAATTTTCTGAACAATGACAATATCTGGTGTTGGATTCTGCTCTGTATCCTGTGAATATGTTTTATTGCCATTGGTTAATAAAGAAAATGCTTGGGCCTATGATAGAGTAGAATATAGCTCGGTGGGAATTCCAAGCAGAGATAGAGGAGAAAAGAAGTCAGAGTCAGAAAGATGTTATGTAGCTGCTGATGTGGGATTCCCCTCTGTATGCTGGGAATACCATTGGTTAAGAAAAAAAACTGTCTTAGCCCTGTGATAGGGTAGAGTAGAGCTAGGTATGGAAAGCTAAAATGAATGCTGGAAGAAAGGAGGTGGAGTCAGGGAGAAGCCATGTAGTTCCGCTGGAGACAGCTATCAGAAATTTACCTGGTAAGCCACAGCCTAGGGGCAAGATACAGATTAATGGAGATGGGTAAAATTAAGATGCAAAAATTAGCCAATAATATTATAGATCTAATGGGTCAAGCAGTGATTTAATTAATACAGTTTCTGTGTGATTATTTTGGGTCTGAGATGCCGGGAGGTCAGGAAAAGAATAAGCAGCCCTCCTATAACAAGCTGCCAAAGGAGAAAGATTGTAACTGCCAGCCAGAACCTTTCAGATAGGCTACAACCTCATTGTGATACACAGATTAATACAAATGGGTTAATTTAAGATGTAAGAATTAGATAGAAATGTGTTGAAGCTCTTGGACAGTGTTCTAATTAATATTTCTGTGCTTTTATTCAGATTTAGGTGGCTGGGAAACAAATGAGCAGCCCACATCTACAAAGATCAGTTGACATATCAATATGGATTGGAAAAATCTCATGAAGCCTCAACAAACATTTTTATTTAATGAAAACTATATTGTTTGTATAATTTCTCACAACAAATAGGAAACTAACATTAAACATTTTATTAGATAATATTGACAATTTCACATTTTATATAATCCAATCTGATACTCTTCTTCCTCTTTTATTTCCAACCTGTTATAGGATTTCTTTTGGGCAATCAACCAGCTCCCAAATCATGACATGAAGATTTATTATTAGTTAAGAATGCTCAGCCTTACCTTATGCTTATACCACTAGCTCATATAACTAAAATTATCCCATTTCTCTTCATCTACATTTTGCCTTAGGAATTTTCACCTTTTTTCACTCTGTATGTCCTACTTTCACTTCTTGCTCTGTGTCTGGCTGGCTACCAGCTGCCTGACTGGCCCCAGGCATCTACCTCTTTTCTCCTTGTTCTCTCCTCTTTCCTTCCAAAAGTTTAGATTCTTCCTCCTACTTATTCTGTCTACCCACCAGTCCCGCCTATCCATCTATTGCCTAGTTATGGACTACTCAGCTTTTTATTAGACCAACCAGGTGTTTAGGCAGGCAAGGTGAAACAGCAACACATCATTAGATAATTGTAAACAAATGCAGCATAAACAAAAGCAACATACCTTTATATCATTAAACAAATTCAACATAAACTAATATAACATACCTTCATAAAGTTAGAATAATATTCAACAGCATAAACAAATGTAACACATCTTTGCTACAACACCATCCCATCCCTAAAAATAAACCACCTCACTCTCTGCAAGGATATTTCCAGATATATATGTGTTTGTGTGTATGTGTGTGTGTATTTGTCTTTGTATTCACTGAGGTTAAGTGAGCCATTTATGTGACATAATTCTCGGAATTTTCGTTAGTTTGGTGTTGCTCACCAGTGGATATCCAACAAAAGCAGTAAATCTCCCTCTCCTGGAATCTCTCTGTAGTAAGTAGTTTACTAGTTTAACTATGAAGGTCAGGGGTCTTTGAATGTGACCCCATTTATGTCTCATTTTTTGTCTGACCTATTGTTATATAGATCCAGTGTAGGAAAAGTCAGTGCTAGCTGAAGATGACATTTCACAGCCCTTTCCTTATCTTCCTTACCTGTCTTCCACAGTGTACCCTGAATCT
Organism: Ellobius talpinus; assembly: GCA_001685095.1. Taxonomy (NCBI): domain Eukaryota; kingdom Metazoa; phylum Chordata; class Mammalia; order Rodentia; family Cricetidae; genus Ellobius; species Ellobius talpinus. Next base: position 21,140 of record LOJH01028896.1, on the reverse strand, counting down.
TAGAAAGGGATGGTACAAATGTGTTAATTATGGCTGAGAAGTAAACCATCACTTATTATCAGCCTCTTAATCAGCGATGTGTCTCTGCTTTCAAAATTGATTATGAAAGAGGTGATTCTCTGATCAAAGCAGAGAATATTTTTTTGTTCATGAGTGTAATCATAAGTATTTTGTAGGCAGTTTTATGTTATATCAATGTATTCACTTTTGTATAAATGGTGGTATTATAAAAGCATTTTTATTTATGTACATGTCAATATATTTCAGGCATTTTGAAACAGAATAGTTACTGAAAAGTATATCTAAAACATTTATATGATTTTAAATTATGTCTGTGTTCTGTGTGTGGATATGTGCATATTACTACAAATACTCACAAATGCTAGAGGAATAAGATCTCCATAAAGATGTGAATAATAAATTGCAAACAGCTGAAAGTGTGTGCTAGAGACTAGAAATGATCCTAATCCTCAGTGATAAGAGTATGAGCACTTAATAGTTGCTCTATCTCAAGCACCCCAAAAGTGTCTATATGTACTCTCTTCCCTTAAAATTGTCCTCATTTAAAATATATATTTTATGCTTCTAGTGCAACAGATCTTATGTAAAAAATTCCAATAAAGCAGTATAATTTGACTAGTCTCTAACAGTGTTTAGTACTTCCACAAAATGAAGTAAAACATTTAAGTCCTTTTAAAGCATTAGATCAAAGGTGTTGAAGGTACATGTAAAAAAGCTAAACATTACTAGAATAATTTACATGTATTGTCACCATCTTTTTTCCTTTTGTATCTCTCATCCTCATAAACTTATGTGTTCTTTTTTCTAGCAATCTTCTTAAATGTTGAAGCTTTGATAGATAAAAGCAAGGAAAGTGAAAAATATATTTGTTTACTTAGCATTTTAAGTAGAAATTCACTTGTAAGTTTATACATGTTATACTAAAGAGTCTCTGTGATTAAAGAAATGAAAATACTAAATATTAATATAGTAAAGTATCCTGTACATGTACATATAAATATATATTTGTATGACTACTAGTAGGGACTTCATATATTAATTTTACTTATGCTGGTTCATTTTATTATTTATCAACATTTGGTATTATATGATAAATTATTTCATGAAAATAATCATTCAGCATTCTATATATCTAGAATATGGTACTTAGCATAATATAAAATCAAAATATATAGATTATTTTGCTTTAGTCATTTAATTAGAAGGGATTTAATTAATATTAGTAGATGATTTATCTGTATTCAGTGTTTAATTCAATAAAAAGTAGTTATAATTGGATGGCAGTTACTTTGTCACAAGCACATTAGTTGCTTTCCAAGGTATTATAATAATGAATGACAATTAAAAATGAATTCACATTTCAAATAACTATAGTATCATCCTTATTTTGAAATCTGTAGCTGTCTATGCTATATTTTATGACAATTGATGATATCTCACTCAGTTTTTTCTTTCCATCTACTGGTTCTTCCCTTCCATCTACCAGCAATTAGAAACAAATATTAATTTGAGTTATAAATATTATTGACCACAAATTGGAACACCATCAATATATAAGTGTTTAATGGTATTAGAAGAATGNTTTGGAGCCCGTCCTGTAACTAGCTCTTGTAGACAAGGCTGGTCTCAAACTCATAGAGATCCACTTGCCTCTACCTCCCAATGGCTGGGATTAATGTCATATGCCACCACCACCTGGCCAGAATATTCACTTTTAAAACATAATCTCCATTCAAATAACAGTATTTTATTTGTATTTTAATGAATAAAGCTTGCTTTAAACAGCCCCACTGGTCAACTTTACAGACCAGGCAGTGGTAACATACACCTTTAATCCCAGTAGCCACACTAGTTGCCATAGAAACTGGGCAGTACATGCTTTAATCCCAGAACTAGAGAGGAATATAAAACAGAAGAAGACAGCTCTCTGTCTCCTTCTGAGATTTCCTGGAGGATCACCATTTTTGGACTGAGGTCAGGGTATGAGTCAGTGGCTTGCTTATTTGCTTTTCTGACCTTTATGTTGAACTCCAGTTTCTGTATCTGAGTTTTTATTAATCATGCTTCAACAAACTATTGTTTAAAATAAAGGGAAGTTTCTTTTCTTACTAATGGAAACTCTGTCTCCAGGGTTCAAGTAGGAAACATCCACTTGAAACTGGACACCTACATTTATACATTTGTATTTGACTTTGAAGCAAAATAAATAATTTAAATAAAAGAAGATGAGCAACTAAGTATAACACAGCATGTCAAAGAACAGAGCTTAGTTGATTCTTGCCAAAGCATGACATGATTTATTTCATTTTTTAAGATGAATAAACATGCAGAAACTCAAAAAGAATGAGAATTCTGCCCACAACCCAAGAAACCATAAGAAAGAGCTAAGACTCCTTCTCTTCTCACATTTTCAAAGTTTTCTGTTGTAAAATATAATTTTAAAGAATGTTACATTTGATTGTGCTCTGGAAATTTTGTTTAACAATGTAAAGATATGTTGTTTTTATGCTGCATTTGTTTAAGTGTGTGAAGCTGGGAGTCTGCTTATCTAAAACACCTGATGGTCTAATAAGTAGCTGAACAGCCAATAGTGAGGCAGGAGAAGGGATAGACAGAGCTGACAGGTAGAGAGTATAAAATAAGGAGAAAAAAACGAAGGAGAAAACTGGGAGAAGAAGGAGGAGCAAGAGAGAACAAGGAGAGGAGGATGTCAACAGCCAACCACCCAGTCGGCCATGTAGTAAGAGTGAAATCAAGATTACAGAAGAAAAAAAATTCCTAGAGGGAAAAGGTAGACGGGGATAATTTAAGAAAAGCTGACTAGAAAAAAAAGCTAAGATAAAATCTGGCTTTTATAATAAATAATAAGAATCTGTGTGTATTTGTTTGATAGGTGGATGGTAGGCCCCTCAAAAGAATAAACCAGCAACAGTTCACCATTCATTTTTCCTATGTGTTGTCTTCCATTAATATTAACACTATATCTTGAATGAGTTTCTTTTACTGTTTATATTTTGTTTCTTTGAGAAGTGTCTTATTTTATATACATGATTTGTCTTGGAGCTTGTGGTGATCCCTGTACCCCATCTTTAAAATGTTCCAATTGCAGGTAAGTACCACTTAGGCCTACCTTAATAATTTTCAAAGGTTAATTTCATTTAATGAATTTACACATAAACCCCGTTCAAAATGGCTATCATGTTAATTCAGAAAGATAATTGAGTATGGATGATTTTTTTGCTTTCTATTCTTTATGTATTCCTCAGAAATCATCAGGACCAACTTAATCTTAATGTGAAAAAAATCCACCATTGCTATTTTGAGAAAATACTTCATTCAAACTTTAGAATACTTCACAATGCCAATTCTTCTTACTCTACCAGGTCTGAAAAGTCAAGTTGAGTCATTTCTCTAAATTTTGGAAAATGTGAGACAGTGGGGACTATTTGGAGATGTCACACACCATGTGGCATCCTGACCAGAGGGAATATTGCTCAATGGCTGGAAGATGCATGAGTTGGAGAAGCTATTAGCAGATGGAGTTGATGATCTGATCCAAGCTAAAGAGGTTTTTGGTTAGGTGGTACAGAGCATGGGGAAGATAAAAAATATGTATATTTATTTTTGAATGATGCAAATTTGCATTTATCAGATAATGTGTTAGGAATGATGCATATAAACAAGAATAAAGTGGTATTACCTTTTAAGCATCCTATTTTTTAAAAGGCAGTTACAGTAAGCACAGAGTACTTGATTTTCTAAGAGACACTTAAGCTCAAATGTTCTGTGGGTATGTGTTTTCAATACACCCAGGCAAACTTGCATGTGGTTAATGTAAAAGAGGTACTTAATGTCAACCACTGTATTATAAGGATAATCTTTATATCTTACAACAGTATTTATGATATAAATTAATTTCAAATGTAAGGATTATCTTTATGCATTACAACAGTATTTATGATGTAAATTAATTCTGAATATGTGCTTCATGTCTTATGTTAAAAATAATCTATTTTTAACAATACAAAGTTAAATTTATACTCATAGTATATAATAGGAGTAATTGTTTTACTTATATTAATCAAAGTATATATTTTGATGTAGTATTATACCATTTCAAACAGATGGTGAAACTTTGAACAAGTGATTAAAATTGTAAAAAGTTTCCACCTGTAAAGATGATAAATTTGTACCAGCAGTTCACAAACTTTTTGTAACTGTACATGTTAATTTTAGCATATTTGTGAGCATAATTAACAGAAATATATATATATGCATACATACATATATGTACAAGTGTGTTCACCAAAGATGAAAATTTCATAGTATATATAATGAAATTGTTTTTGTGTGTATGCATTTACATGTATGTGTATATGTTTGTATGTTCTTTAAGTTCTGTCCCTCTGGAAATTTCTAACATACACTGGATCTTTGTGTTAACTCTTTGGAATGATTTAATACATGGTTGTTTGATTTAGTGCTTTTGAGTGGTCTCTAAGAAAGCATCATAGATGTTGAAAATGTTGTAGAAGAAGCCATATGTAGCAGCAGGCCACTTGTTCATCCTGGCAACTTGACTAGCTTAACCCCGAAATAACCACAGAGAAATTGTATTCATTAAAACACCGCTTGGCCCATTATCTCTAACTTCTTATTAGCTAACTCTTACATCTTAATTTAACCCATTTCTACTAATCTGTATAACACGACAAGGCTGTGGCCTACCATCATAGCTCCAGCACGTCTATCTTTGGTGGTGGCAGCTCCATGGCATCTCACTGTGACTCTGTCCTTTCTCCCAGCAGTCAGCTTCACCTTCTCCACCTACCTAAGCTGTGCCCTATCAACAGGCCAAGGCAGTTTCTTTATTCATTAATGGTAATTACAGCACACAGAGGAAACTCTCACATCAGCCATATTTGATAAGAAGAAGCAAAAGGAGAAAAGATTAACATGAAATCTTAATATGCAGTGCACTCCAAGTGATTTTCTCCAATAATATTACTTACATACAGTAAGAGTCTTATTTTCAGTTTTCTAATATTCTTTGAGAGAAAAATAAAATTAGATCATTTTATGATTTTATTGTTCCCTTTCCTTCCTCCAAACACTCCCATATATCTTTTTTGTGCTCTTTAATATTCATGGATTCTTTTATTTTAGTCACACATATATACATATACATATACGTGTGTGTGTGTATCCTCTCCTAATAGTTCTTGGAATTAAGTATTGAAAAATGGTCTTTGAAAGTTGCTTCAATCCATAACACTTTGCTCCTGATTCCCAAAGGCTCCTTTCCCTCTCATGATTAGAGATTCCAAAGTCTTAGTCCTTCTACCATTAGTCAATAATATATTTCTAAAGTCTTACTTGAGGACAACTCATCTCTGAACTACTGCAAAATTCAAAAGTGTGTTATCAAATTTCCAAGATATATTATCACAGTATAACTTCCCATTCCAAACAGAAGAAGTTATATGAAGGCACGATTGGACTACATTGTTAAGTTGTTTCTTCTTATTTTTACTCTTTTGTGGCTAAACACCCACCTCCCATATAAATACAGAGGGACTTATTGTTACTTATCAGTGTCTGGCCTTGGCAGACATTCACAATTTATTTTTGGAAATGTGGGTGTAGTTTTCTAGATTACTTCTAGCATGCTGATTGGAGCATTGAGGTACCCTGAGAAAATTTAGAATTATGGCCATATCCTGACTGGAGTATTCTGAGGCTGCATTATCTCAGTCAGCAGCCTTGAACCTGTTCTTAAAAAATAAGTTAAAATTTGTATCAATATGCCATAAACCATACCAATGCAAGAAATCTGAGATTAATAGTTGTCTTTTCATTTTATATTCTTATATTCCACTAAATGATAACAGGTATCCATAACTCACCAAATAACCAACACCCCCACCCAGTCTCTTGGGAATGTGAGCATTTTGTTCTCCAGACTGCTTCTGGTTGTTGACGGGCAAAGACATATTCAGGGCTCACTGAGAAAATTTATATAATGGCCAAGTCCTGAGAAAATGAGTAGTAACCGCCTTACTTGATATGTACCACCTGTCAAGATTTAGAAAATCTCTGCCAGTCAAATCTGATCTAGATCAATCCTGAGGAAATCCACAGGCTCTCATTTCCTGTGAGAAGCAAAGATTAACCTCTTCTAAAAAGCATTTTTGAATTTCACTTGAAAAATACATTTTTTACTTCTTTTTAAAAGTTAAGATAGCCCTTATTAAAGTATCTAAGTTGGTTCAATGTAGCAGTCTGTTCACAATTCCAGATGTCATTTGCTTATTAACGACCAAAATTTTAAAATAAACACGTACTATATAGGATACAGACAACTTGTATATTTTCTATTTTTATGTGCCTTTTTGCTCTTATATTACCTCCATTCTCTCTTTAAAGAGCTTGTTTTATTATTTTTGAATATTTGTTTCTTTCTATGACTATACTCTTTCTCATTCCTTTCTTAAGTCTATGCACATTTTAAAACACACTAGAAACTGTTTAGATAAGTTTATTTTCATCTGAACCTCTATTACTGCATATTTCCAGCCTTTTTGACTGCATGAGCATTTAGATTGCTAAGTTGTGCAGTTATTACCTCTACCACAACTGTGGCACCCGGCTCTACCCACTTGTGGGTCTCTGAAAGCCAAGCATAAAACTCATAGGTGGGTTAGCCATAGTTTACCAAAATCTACATTCAGCACTCCAGATCTGGAATGCTTGTGCCCTCTACTCTGGCAGGCATTTTTATTTAGTTTTTCAATTCTACTTGGTATGAAAAAGGCTGTTTGCGTGCTCTGCTATAAGGATAAACTTCTTAAATTAGCTATGTCTGATTTTTTAAAGCTTTCTCGGGCCCTATGATAAAACAGCCCTCGTGTTGGAATGACAAAAATCTTTTCTTTTTTTTATTCTTCAAGGGTCCACCATCCCATTCACAAATAAATAACAGGGACTTATTCTTACTTGTCAATGTCCAGCCTTAGCTTGGCATGTTTCTAGCCAGTTTTTCTAACTGAAATTATTCCATTTCACTTTAATTTCATTTTGCCTCTAGGCTTTTTATCTTTCTTTATTTTATATATCTTTCTTTCATTTTTACTCTGTGACTCACTGTGTGGCTGAGTGGCTGGCCCCTGGCATCTTTCATTCCTTATCCTTTTCAGTTGCTCTCATTGTCCTATATTATTCTCTCAGCTTGGCAGATTCTATTTCTCTTTTTTCTCCTAGCTATTGGGTGTTAATTTTTTTATTAGACCTATCAGTTGTTTTAGACAATCAAAATAACATAGCTTTACAGAGTTAAACAAATACAACATAAAAGAATATAACATATCTTTGCACATTTAAAAAATAATCCACAGTATAAACAAATATGACACACCTTAAACTAATATTCCAAAACAGGATTATAGTATGCAAATACTACACTATGGAAAGTGTTATGCTCAGGATAGTTGACCAAGAGGAAACTTATGTGGTTTAGTATGATTATCGATGTTTTTATTTGTCACATTTTATTTCATTTCAAATATAATGTTATAAGATAAAACAAAAAATTAAGACATTGGAATTGGATAAAACAAACAAACAGAAGGAAAGAAACAAAACAGTAAAACAAACAAATAGAAGGAAAGAAACAAAACAGTAAAACAAACAAACAAACAGAAGGAAAGAAACAAAACAGTAAAACAAACAGAAGGAAAGAAACAAAACAGGCAAAACAATTACCGACCCAATCATGTGCACACTCAGGAATTGCATTATAACACCAGACATGAAGCTATAATATTTAAGCATAGGACCTATTGCAGGCCCATGCAGGCCCTGTGTATGGTGCTTCAATCTCTGTGAGTTTATGAGAGTTATGCCCATGCTTATTTAGAGATCTTTGTTTTCTTGGTGCCTCTAGGCTCTCTGGCTCTTATACTGTTCTTACACTCTGTCTTCTCTTCAGCAGGTTTCCCTGAACCCTGGCACTAGTGATTTAGTGGAAATATCCCAATAGGTCTGAGTGTTTTAAAGTCTCTCACTCTTTGCATATTGTCTTTGATGATGACTAAACAAGGCAAAGGTCTATGTGTATAGCAGAAAGTCATTAAGAATCATTTTTTTCAATTTTCAGGACAATATTATTTGTATTTATTCTATGTTCTTGGGCTATCTTATGTCATGTTCTTGGCTATCGAGGTTTATGTTGGGATTAAGCCCCACTAAACTTCTCAGGATTCAGAAGGATCATTATAGCAGGCAAATTCTAATAAGGTCTGAGCATAAACAAAATAAATTAGCTCACATGAGTCTTTTTGTCATGTACCATTTATTCTTATTATGCTCTCTCTAATGCTCTCTTAATATTTCATTTTCAATGTTCCTCCCCAATGTCCTGCTTTTTATGTTCCTTGCTGCTCTTCCTCATGGTTCCCCTTTTGATGTTCCTTAATGTTCTACCCATCCCACAAGTTTTCCATTTATATACCCACACAGACATATTTGAAAAGCATTCATTTTTAAGGGCTAACAGGGTGAATAAAAGACTGACAAGGTAGATACCTTTTGTTTCAGTGGGGATGTGGCTGTGAAGCTCCCTGGTAAATACAAGGAACATTAAGATGGAGCTTGCCCTCTGGGCTAAGCATCCTGGAACTGTATCCACTGGCACCCAGATGAGAAGGAACTTCTTTCTCTGGGACTGGTTTGGCAACCCAAGTTTTTTTCCTGTTAGAGGTAAAGGTACAAACAGTTAATTTGCTAGAATAAGACCTTATGTCAAATGAAAGGTAAAGTTAAGTACAGAATATTAATAGGTTGTTAGCATAGAGCAAAAGGCCAGTAGATTACACCTTCATGAGTCTGCTGCTAGAGAATTCATAGCTACCCAGACCTGTTTATGAGGCACATGTTCAGTGCCTCCTACTCAGAGCTACTCTCTTGTCAATGAGTCTTCTCAATAAGAATAAATGTGGCAGTCTAGCTTTAAGTATATTTGATTATTAGAACAAATTTTTGGCTGAGTGAATACTTTTATACCAGGGTCCCACAGTGTGAGGAAAGGTATGTAGTTGTCAGTGCAGGGAAAGTCAGGTTGAAAAAATGAATTTATATGCTGCTGTGATATTTTGGGATGAATTCATGATGTGGGTTTCCCCCTGTATCCTGTGAATATATTTTAATACTATTGGTTAATGAAAAAAGCTGTTTCAGCCAATGGCTTAGCAGAGTTAAAACAGGCAGGAAATCCAAACAGAGATATATAGAGTAGGCAGAACCAAAGAAATGCCATGTAGCTGCTGAAGGAAACAGATGCCCTGGAAACTTACCAGTAGGCTCAAACTCATGGTGATATACAGACTAATAGAAATGNGTTAATTTAAGATGTAAAAGTTAGTTAATAAGAAGCCTGAGATAACAGGCTAAACAGTGTTGTAGTGAATATAGTTTCTGTGTGATTGATTATTCAGGTCTCACAAGTTGGGAAATGAACAGGCAGCCTCCATTTACAGATCCCATTATGGAAGTGGGAAATCCCATATATCACAAGGTTTCTGTAGAATTGATAAAGACTATCCAAAAGACACATACTCCTAAAGTTTTGAAAGTTGGGTTCCCCATAATTTGTACACTTGTGGGTCTGTCTGTGAATTTTTCAGCTGTAGATTCACTGTATAATTCTTGTGGTTTACATCACTTGGCCACCCAAACAATATTGAGTATAGGTTCCATCTCATGGAGAGGGATTTGATTCAAATGATATATTGGTTGGTTATCCACACAGGTTTTGTGCCACCATTGCAATATCATATCTTTAATTGGAACAGCATTGAAGTTAAATAATTTGTGCTTAGGTTGGTGGTTGCATTTCTTTTTTGGTAGCAAGAAGAGTAAGTTCTGTACTAAAGACACTAGAACATGGGGGAAGACTTCATGTAGGCACTTTTTCATGTCTAATTAGTTATATAGGTATTGGTTTTAGGAAACCTATAAAAATTATAGGGGCTCTGATGTCAATTTGTAGTGATTACCCTACAGTCTTAGAAAAAGTATGGGTTGTTTGTTTAGACCCAGAGGACCCATTTGGCCAAAAACTCAAGTATAACCTAATCTCAGTATCCAAAACTTCATTTAGTGATGAAAGATTTTCAGTTGGGGCTATGTCCCCACCATTATTTGGTAATTTTGCTCAATTTCACAAACACACACACAGACATATATATATATATATTTGAAAGTTTCTATTATGTTAGATTTCTATACTTCCCCACAAATTATGGCTAATTTTAGCTGTGTCACCTGATATTCTCTACCTTGTCCCCCATTTCTCTTACTCTTACTCTTTCCTATTTGATCAATCCTTTCCAGGGTCCTTATCCATCCATATCTATTATAGTTCACTTTCCTAAGGAGACAGATGGAAAATATTCCATTGTGTCAATATACAACATTTTCTTAATCCATTGTTCTTTTAAGTAACATATAGGTTGTTTCTAATTTCTCTCTCTTATGAATATAGTATCAGTGACCAGAGTTGAGCAACTGACTCTTTGGCAGGATGGAGAGTCCTTTGGTGTATTTTCAAGAGTGATATAATTGAATCTTGAGGTAGGTTGGTTCTCATCTTACTGAGGAACTGACACACTGATTTCCACAGTGACTGTACAAGTTTTCACCTCCCCCAGCAATGGAGGAGAGTTCTCCTTATTCCGTGCCTTGAGCAGTATAAACTGTCACTTTTGTTACTGATTTTAGTCATTCTTAAAAGTGTAAGTTAGAACCTGCAAGTAGTTTTGATTTACATTGAATGCAAATGATGTTGAATATTTCTTTGCTTCTGACTCATTTGAGAGCCCCCTATTGAGAATCACCTTGTTTATATCTGTAGCTCATTTTTCATAGGATTATCTAGTTTGTTTATATCTAATTTCTTGAGTTCTTTGAATATTTTGGATATTAGACCTCTATCACA
>LOJH01028896.1:0-10015 GCA_001685095.1 Ellobius talpinus | reverse complement strand
CTTTGTTGTACAGAGATTTTCAATATCATGAGGTCCCATTTATTAATTATTTATTTTAACACTTGAACTATAAGTGTTATGCTCAGAATGTTGTCTTCTGTGCAAATGTGTTCAAGGCTGTTCCTCATTTTCTCTTTTAGGAGGTTCAGTGTATCTGGTTTTATGTTGAAGTCTTTTATCCACTTAGACTTCAGTCTCTTGTGCATGTAATATAGTTGTATTTGCATTCTTATACATTCTTTGAAAATCCATTTTGACCAGGACCATTTCTCAATGATGTTTTACTTTTTTTCAGTGTGTTTCTGACTTTCCTAGATGTGTGGACTTATGTTACATATCTTACTAAGTCAGATAATGGAGACTGAGAGGCAAGATCCCCAATCTGCTCCAAGGTAGTAAAAAGAAGACCTAAGAGTTGTAAGGTCTCAGGAAAAATTTTTATCTGAGATTTGTTAGACTTTTTATCTGATGGAAAAAATAAGGGAACACACACTTTCTGCTGGAAACCTAACAGAAAGGAACATTCACAAGCTTTCCTGATGGTAAACTTCTGTTATATTTCAAATAAAATAATCTTTCTTTCTACACAATTACATATATCTACATATCTCTCATTACATACATATATCTCTCTCCTGCACAGTTACATTTTTATATTTAGTTACAGCTTCTCCTTACTTACAATTATGTATCTCTCTTTACATTGACAATGAAGGAGTGTTCCCCTTACTCTACATCCTCTCCAGTGTAAGCTGTCAACAGTATTTTTGATCTTTGCCATTCTGCCAGGTGTAAGATGGTATCTCAATGAAAGAGATATCTTGATAAAGGGGACCATTGTGAGGTTAGGGAGAAACCTGTCACTATGGAAATTTACAGGAATCCACAAAGATAACTTCAGCTAAGACTCCAAGCAATAGCAGAAAGGGTGCCTGAACTGGCCTTCCCCTGTAATCAGATTGATGACTACCCTAATTGTCATCATAAAACCTTCATCAAGTAACTGATGGGAGCAGATTCACAGACCCACAGCTAATCATTGTGCCATATTGGGGTTCAACTTGAAGACCAGAAAAATAAAGCAGCTAGCTACTGGCTCTTTCCTCATCCTCAGTCCAAAAAATGCCATCCTGCCCCAAGGAATTTTCAGAATGAAACAGCCTGAAACATGTCTCCTCCTATCTTATATTCCTTTCCAGCACTATGAATAAAATTATGCATCACTACTGCCTAGTTTCTCTGACAAAGTAGTGTAGTTACTGGGATTAAAGGTGTATGCCACCACTGTCTGGTCTGTATGATTGATCAGTGTGGCTGTTTTACTGTCTGATCTTCAGGCAAGTTTTATTTATTAGAATACAAATGAAATATCACTACATGACCAAGCTCCCAGAGTCCAGTTGAAGAGACAGAGGAATGATATATGAGTCAAGGGGTCAAGATCATGGTAGGGAAACCCATAGAGACAGCTGAACCAGGCAGGTGGGATCTCACTGACTCTGGACTGATAGCTATGTAACCTGCTTAAGACTGAACTAGACCCTCTGAATGTGGGTGACAGTTGTGTGGCTTGGGCACTCTGTGGGGCCACTGGCAGTGGGACCAGGATTTATCCTTAGAACATGAATATGGATTTTTGAAGCCCATTCCCTATGAAGGGATACCTTGCTCAGCCTAGATACTGGGAAGGGGTGTTGCTTGGTCCTGTCTCAATATATTGTGCAAGACTTTGCTGACTCCCCTTGGGAGGCCTTCCCTTCTCTAAGGAGTAGATGAGAAATGGGATGGGGGAAGATGGGGGAGTGGGACGAGAGGATAGAAGGGGAACTGGGATTGGTATGTAAAATGAAGATTGTTTTTTAAATTTAAAAAGTCAATTTTTTTTAAAAAAAAAGAACATATAAATTCAGCAATAGGTTGACCTCCTTGAGATTATCCTAAAATATTGCTGGATGACTCTTTTGAGGCATCTCTTGAATTCTACATACCTGCTATGAATTATGTTAAATTATGTTACTGGTGTAATGTTTGTTTGTATTTAGGCCCAATAATACATTGCTAGACAGATTAAACACAGCTTGCCTTGCAAGGCTAAATGAGTTCTGGGTAAATAATAAATGGACCAGTCCTGAGTAATAAAAAAGGCTCAGTGTTATGCTCTTAAAAGTCTGTGTCCTAACAAATATTGAAAGCAAAATAACCTTAGACATATTTTAGACTACTAAAGTCCTAGTATTCCTTAGATGCTCTCAAGTTATATTTTCTAGTGCTCAGAAAACAATAACAAAAATTACATGGTTGCTTTTAACAATGCTAATAAGATAATTGCTCCTTAGGACATGAGAAAATCTGGAAGCTAATATCTGGAACTGTGCTAAATTGTATGTATATAAACTGTTGTTTATACACCAAAACTGATGTTCAACCATATTTTAGGATAGCAGAAATTAGAAAAAAGGAGGTAGGTGTTCTCAATCCATTGCCAAATGTTTTCTGTTCTTATCAAATGTTTGTCTGTTTTGTTGTTGTTTATTTGCTTGCTTGCTTATTTAATTTTTTGAGACAGCTTGACTGGGTAGCTCATACTGACCTTGAACCCAAACTTCAGTGTGCAGCCCAGGTTGGCATTGAACTTTAAAAAATCCTTTTATCTCAATCTATCTTGTTCTGGGTAGGCATCTCCCTGATGGCTAAGAATGCTGAACAATTCTTTAAGTGTTTCTCAGCCAATTGAGATTCTGTTATTGAAAATTCTGTTTAGATCTGTAACCCATTTCTTATTTGGATTGTTTTATTTGATATCTCATTTCTTTATTTATCTATTTTGTTTATTAGTCCTATATTGGATATGGAATTGCAAAAAGTCTCCGTTCTGTACACTGTTGCTATTTTTGAATGATGGTGTCTTTTGCTTTACAGAAGATTTCAGTTTCATGAAGTCCCATGTATAGATTTTTGATCTTTGTGTCTGCACTATATGTGTTCTGTTCAGAATGTTTTCTTCTTTGGGAGTGCATTCAAGGCTATATTCTACTTTGTTGTCTATCAGGTTCAGTGTTATCTGGTTTTATGCTGAGGTCTTTGATCCACATGGACTTGAGGTTTGTACAGGGTAATAAATATGGATCCATTTGTTTTCTTCTATATTCAGATATGCAGTTTGACAAGTACCATACGTGGAAGAAACTATCTTTTTCAGTATGTATTTCTGTCTTCTTTATGAAAACTAAGGTGTCCATAGGTGTGTGTATATCTCACTTTTGTACGTCTGATTTAGTGTCCTGTTGCTACAAAAAACTAGTAATTTCTAGTTTTATGTATTCTTCTCAATAAGATACTATATTTTTAGTCAGGCTTTTGGTCTTTTCAAACTGTTATGCACAAAATTATGTAAATTGGATGATTTATAAAGTAAATTAATATTCCCTTGTTTTAGAGACAAGGGATCAAGATACTGGCATCTATTTGAGAACTCTTACTGAGTAGGAGAAGATGACTACATCTGTGGAATCTCTACTATTGAGGTAACCCCACTTAATAGGCATCTGCTTTCATGGCATAGTCGTCTTCCAACAGTATTTCTCCCTAGAACTATCAATTCAACTATAAGTTTCAAACAGTTCATTTGAATGTGGAACAAATAATCAGACACCAGAATAGGATATCATAGTATTTCACATGGTTGGTATTATTTTCTCCAAATTTGCAGACATGTTTACCCAACAAGATTTTTCTTTTAAAGTTCTATATACATTTTAGTATGAGGAAAGAAAAAGTTTTATTTCACCATGTATAGGTGATTGTTGAAAAAACTACCATAATGGGCAAACATTCCAAAATTCTTAAAGTTAAAAATAGATATTACTCAAACAGCATGGTGCTTTGGGATAATTTACTTTGCTACTTTCTTATCCATATAGAATCTATATTCTTTTCTTACATGTTTGGATTTGAAGAGGAAATATTTTATGTTGTCTGGTAAATTTTTATCCAACATTACTTAGAGAAAGTATTGTTGATTTTAAGAGCTTATATTTACATGCTCCTGTCATAGCATTTGTATAGCTGATGATAGTTATTCAGTTATTTATAGAATATGGTTCTACTGAATAATATTTTTTCTGCTTTGATTTTTAATAATGTAATAAGAGAATATTAGTGCTCATTAATTTCTAAGAAGAAAACTCAATTAACAAAGTTAAATATTTAAATTTCTTGAAGAATTAAACATAACTGTAATGAAGCAGACTCACCCAGGAGGAGTAGATGACAGGAAATAATCAAATTGAGCATTGTAATCAATTAAAAAGAAACAAAGAAAACAATACAAAGAATCTATGAAACAAAGAACTAGTTCTTTGAGAAAATCAACAGGATAGAAAAACCCTTATCCTAACTAGTCAAAAGGCAGAGGGAGCCCATCCAAATTAATAAAATGAGAAATGAAAAAGAGGATGTAACAACAGACACAGAGGAAATCCAGAGAATCCTTAGGTCATACTACAAAACCCTGTACTTCACAAAATCGGAAAATGTAAAAGAAATAGTTCTCTGGTTAGGTACCACATACCAAAATTAAATCAAGACCATGTGAACAATTTAAATAGATCTATAACCTGCCATAAAACATAAAGTCATCAAAAGCCTCCCAACGCCCAAAAGTTCAGAGCCAGATGGTTTCAGTGCATAATTCTACAAAAACTTCATAGAAGAGGTAATAGCTATATTCCTCAAATTGTTCCACATAATAAAAACAGAAGGAACATTGACACATTCTTTTTATGAGGGTGTAATTACCCTGATACTGAAACCACATAAAGACTCAACCAAAAAAGAGAATTACAGACCAATAGCCATAATAAATATCAATGCAAAAATACTGGCAAATCAAAACCAAGAACACACCAAAAAATCATCCAATATAATTAATTTGGCTTCTTTCCAGAGACGCAGTGATGCTTCAACATGTGAAAGACTGTCAATGTTAACCACCAAATAAATGAACTGAGACAAAGACATGTGATCATATCATTACATGCTGAAAAATCATTCAACAAAAACTGACACCCTTTCATGATAAAGGTCTTGGAGAGATCAGGGATACAAGGAACATATGTAAACCTAATGAAAGCAATATACAGTCATCCAGCAGCCACCATCAAATTAAATGGATAGAAACTCAGTGATTCCACTAAAATCAGGAACAAGACAAGGCTTTGTTCCATTTCTCCCTATCTATTCAACATAGTTCCTAAAGTTCTATCTAGAGCAATATGACCAAAAAAAGGATGTCAAAGCAATACAAACTGGAAGGAAGAAGACAAAATTTCACTATTTGCAGATGACATGATAGAATACATAAGGGACCCCAAAAACTGTACCAGGGAACTCCTACAGGTGATAAATACCTTCAGTAATGTGGCAGGATACAAGATCAGCTCAAAGAAATCAGTAGCCCTCCTACACACAAATGATAAAGAAGCTAAGAAAGAAATCAGAGAAACATCATTTTTCACAATAGCCATAAATTACATAAAATATCTTGGGGTAAAACTAACCAAAGAAGTGAAAGACCTATTCAACAAGAACTTTAAGTCTTTGAAGAANGGGAACTCCTACAGGTGATAAATACCTTCAGTAATGTGGCAGGATACAAGATCAGCTCAAAGAAATCAGTAGCCCTCCTACACACAAATGATAAAGAAGCTAAGAAAGAAATCAGAGAAACATCATTTTTCACAATAGCCATAAATTACATAAAATATCTTGGGGTAAAACTAACCAAAGAAGTGAAAGACCTATTCAACAAGAACTTTAAGTCTTTGAAGAAAGAAATAGAAGAAGATAACAGAAAATGTAAAGACGCCCCATGTTCTTGGATAGGTAGTATCAACATAATAAAAATGGCAATCCTACCCAAAAGTAATATATGAATATATATATATATATATTCAATTCAATCCCCATCAAAATCCCAACACAATTGTTCACAGTCTTTGAAAGAACTTCATGTGGAAAAATGAAAATCCCAGGTTAGCCAAAACAATCTTGTACAATAAAGGAATTTCTAGAGACATAACCATCCATGCCATCAAGTTATGTTATAGAGCTACAGTAATAAAAACTGCTTTGTACTGGCATAAAAAAGGCAGGTTTGACAATGGAATGAAATAGAAGACCCAGATATTAGTCCACACACCTGTGAACACCAGATTTTTGACAAAGAAGTTAAAATTTTACAATGGAAAAAGAAAGTATCTTGAACAAATGATGTTGGCATAACTGAATGTCAACATGTAGAAGAATTAAAATAAATCCATATATATCCCCAAGCAAAACACTCAAGTCCAAATGGATTAAGACTTCAATATAAATCTGACCACACTGAACCTCATAGAAGAGAAAGTAGAAGAAGCCTTCAATGCTTGGGCACAGGAGACCACTTCCTAAATATAATGCCAGTAGCACAGACACTGAAACACAAAATAAATAAATGGGACCTCCTGAAATTGAGAAGCTTCTGTAAGCAAAGTATATAGTTAATAAGACAAAAAGACAGCCTGTTGAATGGGAAAATATCACCAACTGCACATAAGACTGAGGACTGATCTCCAAAATATATAAATAATCCAAGAAATTAGACATCAATCTTCCAAATAATCCAATTTAAAAAGGGGGTACAGATATAAACAGAGAACTCTAAACAGGATTCTCAAATGGCTGAAAGACACTTAAGAAAATGTTCAACATTCTTAGCTAACACTGAAATTCAAATTAAAACAACTCTGTGATTCTAACTTACACCAGTCAGGCTATGATCAGAAACACCAATGATAGTTTATGCTGGAGAAGATTTGGAGTAAGGGGGAACACTCCTCCAGTGCTAGTAGGAATGTAAACAATGACCCTGGAAACCAGTATGCAGTATCTCAGAAAATTTGGAATCAACCTACCTCAGGACCCAGCTATTCCACTCTTGGGTATACCCAAAGGATGTTCAATCATACTACAAAGAAATGTCTTCATCTATGTTCATAGCAGCATTATTTGTAATAGCCAGAAGCTGGAAACAACCTAGATGCCCCTCAACTGAATAATGGATGAAGAAAATGTGGGACATTTAGACAATAGAGTACTACTCAGCAGTAAAAAACATTGCTATCTTCAAATTTGCATGTAAATGGATGGAACTAGAAAAAAAATCCTCACTCATAAATGGATATTAGCTGTAAAACAAAAGGATAAGGAGCCTATAGTCCACGGCACTAGAGAAGCTAAGTAACAAGGTAAACCCTAATTGAAATGTATATGGATTCCCTTGGGAAGGGGAAATAGACCAAATCTCCTGACAAAATTGGGAGCATGGGACTGTGGGGGGAAAAGGAGGTAGGAAAGGGAGGAAGAGGGGAGAACAGAAATGGGGAGAACTTGAAGGAACAGGATAGTCAAGATGCATGAAGGACAGAAATGAGAACAAGGAAAGCTATTTTTATTGAGGGAGCCATCATGGGGCTAGCCAGAAACTTGGCACTAGAGAAATTCCCAGGAATCTACAAGGATGACCTCAGCTAAGACCCTAAGCTATATTGGAGAGGGTGCCCAAACTGGCCTTGCACTGTAATCTTAAATGTTACCATAGATCTTTCATCCAGCAACTGATCGAAACAGGGCCAGAGACCTACAACAGAGTACTGGGCTGAGGTCTCAAAGTCCAGTTGAAGAGTGGATGAGTGAGAATATAAGCAAAGAGGTCTAGATGGTGATGTTATGGGGACACACACTGAAACAGTTCACCTGAACAAATGGGAGCTGACTAACTCTGGCTGAACAGGGAAGGACCAGCATAGGACCAAGCTAGACCCTATGAATGTGGATGTGAGTTATATGGCTGGGGCACACTGTGGGGTCACTGACAGTGGCATCAGGATTTGTCCCTGCTGCATGTACTGGCTTTTGGGACCCATTCTCTTTGGATGAATACCTTGCTCAGTCTTGATATAGGGGGAGGGCCTTGATCCTTCTTCACAGCACTGTGCCTAGCCCTCTCTGGGGAGTGGATGGGGGTGGATTGGGGGTAAAGTTGAAGGTAATGGAAGGAGGGGAGGAAGTGTGAACTGGAATTGGTATGCAAAATGAAAAAGATAGTTTTGTTATGCCCCTATCTGCAAAGTCCCCCAAAAACCAACAAGGAGATGGAGTCCCATATGTAAAAGCCTTTATTTTATGCAAGTTTTGCATGTCCAATGGAGACCCCCCAGCTCAGTTAGAGTTTTTTTTGTAGGACTAAAGGTGGGAGTGAGAGGTTTCTGAGGTTCAAGACCTCTGATTGGCTGATGTTTGTCTAGGGATGTCCTGTTGAGTTTTCTGGAAGATGATCCTATCTACAATGATTGGAATGTTAGGCATTTTTTGGATGGTTGTTCTTGGGTGGTGCTAAGGTAATCTCAGTCTGTGCTTCTTCCTGCAACCAGGTATTGCTTCAGGGTAAACTACTGAGTCTCAGGTCTCCATGAAACTTATCTGTGGCTGAGTCTTACTCTGGAAGGTGATAATGGTTGGAAGTAAAGAACTTCCTTTGGGTGGTCTGTTTCTATTTAGTTTATAATGGGTGACTCCTACAGTTTGTTTCTATAAAAAATAAAAAAGAACAGCTTTAAGAACAGCTTATTGGTAGCAGCATTTTCTTAGGTGGGCTCTCTTCGCTAAAAGACAAACAGAGGTGTCTTTTAAAAGAGGAGTCCTAACTTAGTGTTAGTCATAAAACCTCACATGTTGTTTAAGAGGCTCTGTTACCAAACATTTAAATGGTGTTTACGAGCAGCCAGCATCAGACTTCTTGGTGGTGGCATAGACCTAGAAAATCCATAGAATTGTAGCAATAAAATCTCAGGAAGCTAAGGAATGGCGCGGAGCCAGCCACTAAAGCCATAGCTTTAATCCTAGCCATGCTGTTTAGCAGATTAAAAACTGATATGCTCAGAAAAAAAATAGATATTTACAGTAAAGACAGATTCAGACACTATAAAAAAGCCCTCTATTACCATTTTCAGTACATTTAAAACTATACTTAGACTTGGGATAGAAAAAAAAGGATAGAGTAATACCTAAAAAAAAGAAAGAAAAAGAAATAGAGTAGCCAGACATGGTGCCAAACGTCTTTAATCTCAGCATTTAGGAGGCAGGGCAGGTGGATCTCTGTGAGTTCAAGAGCAGTCTGGTGTACAGAATGAGTTTCAGGACAACCAAAGATACACAGAGAAACCAGGAAAAGAAAAGAAAAGAAACAGAGATAAAAATAAAGGACATGTAAAGGTAGAAAATACATAGAGAATCTGTATGTTGTATATTATTGTGTTGTCTTTGAATTGTTTGACTTCTGAGGAAGGAGCAACAGTTGCTAAAAGACATTTGACTATAAATGCTGCTGAATTCATCCAACCTATATATTTTGAAAATGCATTGACTTCAAAATTTATGTCAGAAGATTTGTTGCTTTGGAAAAGTGTTTTTGCTTTTGAGGAAACAAAAGGCTGTGGATTCATTCCTGGGTAAGAAAAAATGAGGTTTGATAGAGCAAGACCTTCTGAAAATTGTCCAATGGGAATGGATGTCCCAGATGATCCAATACTCAAGAGCACCTCTATTGCAATTTCTTCTGAGTTCTGCATCAGGAACAGCTTCAAGGCTGCTGTTTGAAATGATCAAGCATCACAGAATATTCCAGTCAGGACTTGACCAAAATTCTGAATTTTCTTTGGGAGCCCATAAGATTGCCAGTATCCCCAATCAGCAAGAAGTAGCCCAGCAAACTATGCCCACATCCCATCAAAAAATTCATTATGCACATTTGTGTTTGTTATAGCATTTTATTTAAAAGTTGTTAAAAATAATGGCCAGAAAAAAAGGTAAAAGGGGAGATTATATTCAGAGTTCTTGTTTTGGAAAGAAAAAAGGGAAAATGCTGTGGAAGAATGCTGTTGTATACTTTTATGATTTTTTAAAAAATGTCTGAGTC
>LOJH01028894.1:2429-15887 GCA_001685095.1 Ellobius talpinus | reverse complement strand
GGTCCTCACTCTGCAGTCACTCAGCCGCTCAGCTGTTCAGCTCTCTTCTGCAGCACACGTGGCTCCAGCTCCTCCAGAAACTCTCCTTAGGGTGTGACCTAAGACTGTTGAAGATACTTTGCTGCCATGAAACAAACACTTTTAGACTCTTAGCACCCAATACTACCCCTACTTAGTATCATTATCATTAAGAAAAGAAAAACACCTAACACATGCAATGTGGCTAAAGCAAATGCAGAAAGAAAAATAAAATAATTGTTTTTAGAGTCTCTAAAATTTCAAATTTCTTTTTAGGCAGCCTCACAGTAGCTCAGGCTATCCTCGACTGGTCTCAGCAATACTCTTTTTTAAGCTTCCCAGTTTCTGGGATTGCAGGCATGCACCATGAGGGCTACATTTGTTATTTTCATTTCAGGGTTTGTTTCCTCCACCACCACCTTTTTCTGTGAAGATCTGCAGATTAAGATGAACTTTTTTTTAAAAAAAATACATTTTGTTAGGGCAGGAGAGATACCCCAGCAAAAGAGCACTGGCTGCTTTTGCAGAGGTCCTGGGTTCAATTCCCAATGTGCAATCCCAACTCTCACATGGTGGCTCCCAAGCTTCCGTCACTGTGGTTCCATGGGATCCCATGCCCTCTTCTCAGTCTGCAGATAGATGTGCATGCACACAAAACACCCATGTATATAACATTAGGAAATACATTTTTCAAAACACAGTTTTTGTTAAAAAAATACTCAACAATGTTGGTGGCCAGAGGGTTTGCTCAACCACCTAAAGGTGCTTGTCAAGATGGAAGGAAAGAGCTGACCCCAGAGTTACCCTCTGATGGCTACACAGGTGCTATAGCATGTGCTCGCTCCCCACCCCTAATCACACACACACACACCACACACACACAATGATTTAAGAAATTAGTATATAAGAATTATTCAAAAATATGACTAAGATGACCTATGTCACAGCACATTTATTTTTCAAACTGAAGATTTATTCATCAGCATTGCTGTGAGGCATATTCACAGTGGGTCCCCAGCATTACTTTGGTGAATGTACTCTGATGTGCCTCACTTTCTGTTGACAGAAATTTCTGTCCCACCTGGTCCCGCAGCCCTTCAGTCCCAAAGAAACACACAGAGGCAGATGTTTGTTTCCCTGTTAACACAAGAGGCTTTCTAATGATGCTCAGGGGTCTTAGCGAGTGAGCCTGCAACCAGGGACTTCAATTTTATGGAATCTCGGTATGCTTGTGTATTAAAGCATTTGCTGTCTAGGTGACCTAGCCTTTCCCACCAGAATCTTCACCTGGCACAGAGGGAGCACAACTTAAATTTGGAATTTAACTTAGTTCCTTCGTGCTGTTGAGTAGCAGAACATGAGTGATGTTGCTATCGTCTCTCTCTCTCTCATTTGTTTTGAGACAGGGTCTCACGATGTGACTCAGGCTGACCTTGACTGGGTGACTCTCCTGTCTCAATACTGGGATTATAAATGTGCATTAGCACATTGGGCCTGAGATTATTTTTTAAAGGATCCAGGAGTCATGGTTTCCCATTCACCTTTACTTCATGATGTGTCACCACAATTGTTCACTGTGTTCAACCGAACTGTTGATGTCCTTTGGGAATGGCCATTCTATTATCACGCACGGCTTTCAGTACCAGGATATTACTAGTGTGTGTCCCTCCAAGGTAAGCTGTATCACTTAGGTTGGAGGGAAGGCTTAATAATCACATGGTTACTTTGTGCCAGTAGCTATTGGTAACATATTCATTTTCTAATTACTAACCAGGTGGTGGATAATTTAACCTAAAAAATCACACTAACATCTTTTCCTTTGATATGAATTTTTCATGTCTGATAATTGCACATTGGAGTTCCTAGAAAGAAGATTGTGAGAATTGAAATAGAGATGTTAATTCATCCTGATTATTGGATTCCTGGGGGTGTGACTCAATACCTGCAGCATCTGCCTATCATGAACAATTTCCAGTTTGACACCCAAAATTTCAAGAAAAAATTTACAAGGACATTAGTGAATTGTCAACACCTAGGCTTGGGTTTCTCATTGATAGGATTATTCTGAATTTGATGCTCATCCTGAATGAAGACTAGAACACACACCAAGCTAGAGAGCGGGCTTTACTAGAGAGAAAGACTGTGATGCAGGGCAAGGACAAAGGAGTACCAGCCAATTCCCCTGGCATTTCTGGAACTGATGGGGTCTCAGCTAAAGCCGTGCAGCTAAGTCTTCATGGGATAAACTTGTCCTGAAGTAATTCCTAAAGATAGCTTCCAGCCATAAACCATCAGGGGACAACTGTCTAGACACCTGGGAGGGTAAATACTGTCCCTGAGGATGTTTGTAATCTGGATGTCATTGATACTGCAAGCAGGAAGAGAGAGATTTAAACATAAGCACTGATTAGGAATGAACCACAGAGGTCTCGAATGCTTCGGAAAACATTTTATTGGAAACAATATGTCTAGTTCTGAAGTTGAGGAGTCCCAGGTTGGGTGAGAGGACCCTACCCTTCAGGCGATAAAATGCACCATCACTAGCTGGATCACAGAAGATAATATAGGAAGGAACACTCGTAGAATCAGAGACGAGTTTGGCTGGGATCCTGGCAGGAGGAAGACAGACACCTTCCTCCTGTGTGAGTCAAATTGTTCCCACTCTCCCACAGCTCGGGCACAGAAGGGCCCATGGGATGAAGACTGAATCAAAAAGGCATGTGAACATACAACACGTTTGTATCAGGAGACAAAAATTTTAGGAGGAGGGACCTAGACTGTCTCACCATCCTCCACTACTATTCCTGCACCTTCAGGCTGGAAAGAGAAGGAATCAGAAGGGCCAAGGAGACTCTTCCTCCAGACACAACCAAGCTATTCCCAAATCCTTTGATGAATTTGAGTGGTTCAATATAGTTGTGTTGTTGATGGATTTTTTTTGAGACAAGGTCTCTTATAGCTCAGACAGGCCTGGAATTCATGTTCCTATTGTCTGTTGAGTGCAGACATTATAGGTGAGTGACACCCAGCCAAATCTATAACTGGGATCTCTGGATCTAGAATTTTTCTTTTGTTTTGTTCTTCAACTCATATATCTTACAAGGAAAAATCCCTGCCACTTTCCAGGCATAAATCCACATTGTGCAGGGGAGGAACTTAGGTAGTTTAGGTGTGACTTGGGCAGGTAGAGTCCATTTAAGTAAAGAGCGTGGTAAGAAGACAGATTTTTTTCAGAGCAGCTCTCTAGGAGAGAAGTAGGATGGCCTTCCTACTTGGTTTTGAACTGCTTCAGGTACGCCACGATATCAGCCTTGACAGTGCTGACAGGAGCAAGGTGGGACCAGCGCATGACAGGGACCCCATTGGGTCCCACCAGGAACTTCTCGAAGTTCCAGCGGATGTCATGCACCTTCACTGGCTCCCAGGAGATGTGCTTGTTTGTGCTCACAACCTCTGAGGGGTGAGGACAGGAGTGCTGCAGAGGAGAAGCAGAGAAAAGAAAACACATGATTTCTGTTCCGGATGGTCCAGGCTATCCCTCACTGGCAAGCCCCTCCCACAGAGTCTCAAACATCTAAAACACATGATTTCTGTTCCCAGATGGTCCAGGCTATTGTCCCTCACTGGCAAGCCCCTCCCAGTGAGTCTCAAACATCTAAAACACATGGTTTCTGTTCCTGGATGGTCCAGGCTATTGTCACTCACTGGCAAGCCCCTCCCAGTGAGTCTCAAACATCTTAGCCTCCTGTGGTTCCTGAGAAACCCCACACACTCTCCTAATCACCAACATGCCAGTCACCAAGAACGGTGCTGATACCACGGCCTAACTGCATCAGTCACCAAGAACACTGCTGATACCATGGCCTAACTGCATCAGTCACCAAGAACACTGCTGATACCACGCATGCCCTCGTTCTCTCTCACAGTCACATTGCATAGGTTAAGATGTATTGCCTTTCAAACTTTCATTTCTTCTTCTTTGCTTGTTTTATGAAACAGGATCTCACACAGCCCATGTTGGCCTCAAACTCAATATATATCTGAAGATGACCTTGAATTCCTGATCCTCATGACTCTACCTCCCAAATGCTGGGATGTCAGATAAATAAGATTGTGCAGGCTCATTTTCCTTTTTTTGTGCAGAGTGAGTGACTTGGACTAGAATATTCTTTCCAAGGTCTAGGGTTCTATGAACTTGTGGAATTTCAAAAAATACCTTTGGGGAACAACTTAGAGCTACTTTAAAACGTTATCAAAGAAGAAAAAAGACTAAACCACATTTTGTCACTTAATTAAAAAACAAAAATAGCTCGCATGTAGTCCATGACCTTCAAATAGAGGGCAATCATAAAAATGAGATGGGCGGAATTCATGGAGCCCCCCCGCCCGCACTGCTCTGTTTCATCAGTCCATGGAGAGCCATACAGTTGTAGAGCTGAGTTCTTTATGTTGTTACTATGTAGCCTATCCTGTAGGTGGCAGACAGCCATCAAAAAATACCTTGAATGAATGAGGGAACACAGGTCAGTGAGCAATGGGCCAAGTAAAAGCTGCCACTGCACACAGCTGTTTATTCCTTCCCAAACCAGAGTCCTACAAATGCTAAAGACTAGCAGGAGATTTCATCCATAAAGATCAACCCACTTCCAGGAATGAACCCTTGGGTCTGTTTCTACCATAACCAACAAATGGAAATTTTAAGCTCCCGCGTGAAGCTAGCAAGATTGGGAGTTATACATATTCCAGCAATTCACTCACCTTCAGGAAGGTGAAGATTTTCTGTTCTTTTTCACCATTTACGTCGCCTTTTGCAAAAAGCTGGAAATTAGGTATATATCCTCCTCCTGGACGAACATACCTGCAACGAGTCAAAGGGTGGGGCGTGAAGTCAAAGGGTGGGGCGTGAAGTCAAAGGGTGAACGTCATGACAGGACATCGAGATGCGGACAGAGGAAGGGCAGAAAGAGCCCGGGACTTGGTGGGGTGGTGGTGGGACTCCCCTCTGTATGCTACGAATATGTTTTATTGCCATTGGTTAATTAAAAAGCTGCTTTTGGCCAATGGCTTAACAGAATATAATCAGGCTGAAAAAGATATATAGAGAGAGAGTAGGCGGAGTCAGAAAGAAGCCATGTAGCTGCTGCCAAAGGAGACAGACACCCAGGAACTTTACCAGTAAACCAAGAGCCTCGTGGTGATGCACGAATTAATAAAATGGGTTAATTTAAGATATAAGAACTAGCTGGAAATACGCTTAAGCTATTGGTCAAGCAGTGATTTAATTAATACGGTTTCTGTGTAACTATCTTGGGTCTGGGTGACTGGGAATGAACAAGCAGCCTCAGCCAACAGAGGCATGCAGGAGACAAAAGCCTGTTTTGCATGTTGGTCTCTGGGTGACTTCGTATTTCTGGACTCTAGTCCATCTCTACTTCTTTCGCTACTTCTCTCTCAGGAGTAGCTGATCTCCAATTTCTCCACCATGCATCCAGGTCTCAGTCGGGAGTGAAGAGAGGTTCCATGGACCCCATCAGATTCTCATCAATTAAAATCTGCTTGCAGGTGCCCCTGAACCTAAAAATTACCACCCTCCCAGGAGGTTTGGAGGCCCTGAGAGGCCTGTGAGACAGAGAAGGTGACAAGGTGTTGTGGGAACTCCTTTATTATAATCGACAACAGTCTGGCCCCCTACAACAAGGCCTCTAATGAACTTCAGGCAGGTACTTACTTGAGCCCAGGAAGAATCTCTGTATTTTCTCCTGGTTCTTGCTTTCCAAATTGGTTGCAGGGAAAGCCCAACACAACCAAGCCGAATGGCTTCAACTCCTTCTGGAGTGCATTGAGTTCTGTGGTTAGAAAAGGGACAGCATGATGGCCTGACCTGGAGACCCCATATCAAGGAAGTATCTAGTGAGTCTGTTTCTACTATACCCAACATGTGGAAATTTATATAGCCCAGGATGACTCCATGGGTTGGTCATTTTACAGAGAAAGAAACAGAAGGAGAAAACTATGTGATCAGAGAGGCTGAAAGTCATGACTTAAGTTAGACGTGCATTCTTAGCCCCTTAGTTGTGGTACAACATTTCTCAAGCTCAGAATTATACACAGTCCTTTTTACAAACAGGGATTCCCAGGTTTCATTTCCAATTCTTTTCCTCTGAGATGGAGCCTGCCCATGTTTGTTACTTAAAAGTCTGACACCATCTAAACAAAACCAGCTAGAAATACTACAGCTCATTGTCTAGCCCTCCTTGGGGGATTGATTGGTAGAATAGGCACAGATGAGAACTGAGACTCTCTCCCGGGTACAGGCTCGCTCATGCTGAGCAGGTTCTCTCCCGGGTACAGGCTCGCTCATGTTGAGCAGGTGCAGACAATCTTGACCGGTAGCAGGAGCCGAGAGTTTCCAGCTGAACTTCCTGACACTCAGCAACCACCCTGGGAGTCAAAGACAAGTTCTACCTCTAAAGACAGTCCTCAGAGTTGACTCAAAACACATACTTCAGTGCTCCTGTCCACCGCCATATCCCTCTTGTCTTTACCAGGAAATCCCTCCTCTCTCCAAGAAAGAGACAAGAAATTAGGAAGCCCGCCTTCAGCCCTTCAGCGGCTCTTCCCAGGATTACTTTTTTGTTACATGCTAAGTGGAAATTAAATAAGTAGATTTCTTTTTTCTCTTTGAGATATGGTCACCCTATTAGCCTAGGCGAACCTCAAACTCTGACCTTCCTTCCTCAGCCTTTGGAGTATAGGAACCACAGCTATGCATCGCATGCCAGATTGTAAGTCATTTTTAAGGTCCCTATAAACTGGTAAGATGAATTTTTGTTTGATTTAAAATATGAGGAGTTGGACTGACTTCAAATGGACTTTATTAATTTAGAAGTCATCAAATAGCATTTACAATATTGACAACGGGGGTGTCGGAAGAAAGAATGTCTTCCGCAAACATGACAGTATTCTCAGAGGGGTAAGAAGGAAAACGGTTTTCACTCTAAGACTTTTTGTTCCTTTGACTTTTGGTCCTTATGAATGCATTACTTCTGCAAAGCACGCTGCACACCATAATAATACACAAGAAGGCCTTATTAGCTCAAGGAGCCGGCAGCCTCCTCCACCAAGCTCTACTCTGGTCATGTGGTAAACCAGGTATAAAGCTCCCGTGCCCCTCTCATGTTCATTGTAGATTTCCCTAGAACAGTCTGAAAAAACATGGCTTTTCCCTTCCGTCTTTGCCAAGGACTCTTCTGAAACTTTCTGAGAAGTATCAAATTCACTGATACATATTGGTTCCAATGGCAATCTCAAAGCAGACCCCAGTCCTACCCAAGGAAAGTGCCAGCAGTTTTATTTTCTTCTGTAAAGAGCTGAACGGTGTTTCAGACTTTGCAGATCACAAGCTCTTCATCCCTAGTAGCCACAGAATTACTGACTTCTGCCTTAGGATGTGAAAGCAGCCATAGGTGAGGATATGCCATGCTCCAATAGAGCCCATACAAAACAATAAACTGGCTAGGTTTGATGTGTGGGCCATCACATGCCAATTTAAGACATCAGAGAATGAAGCAAATTACCATGACACACAGAATTGGAACAGAATTCCCAAGGTAATTGAGAATACAGGCACCTGAAAATTTTTGTCACAAGGTCACATGGCTCTGAATTCTTACCAGGGTACTGAATTGTCAGACCGCAGTAGGTAGCCACGTTGACAAAGAGGACGTGCTTGCTTGCATACTGCTTGAACTGAACGTGCTCCTTCCCATTGAGAGAGAGAGTCTCGTAGTCATAGATGGTGCCTTTCACGTCTTTGTAGCAATTCATCTGGAAGAGTTTTGAAAGCTTTGTTATGATTGACAACAGTACCCCATGTCTGTTTGATCGTTCAAAACACGCATGAACAATGAAGGTGTTAACCAGGATTCAGAAACAAACAGTAACTGTGTAAGGAATTAGAAGACGGAACAGTGGGGCTTGACATACAATCATTGCTTTTTGTGGAGAAAGGAGTGGCAAAAGGGTTGTCTGTCACTCGTCTCTTCCCCTGGCATGGCAGGAGACCAGGCCATGTGTGGATGAATCAGACTGAAAGGAACTAGAGAGCAAATGGCAGCAAAGAGAAAAGAACCCTGGCATTTGTGAGGATGAGGCTGTGGACAGCCATGGATTAAAGGCACGCTGCCTGCTTGCTCTCCAAGAGGGCCAGATTTTCATTGCTTCAATGCTTCAAGACAACCTAGTTATTTCTCTTTCTCTAGTTCTTCTGACTTCTCAACCCGCTCAAGAGCATGATAGAATGGGAAGATCTCTAGCCTGGAAAAAGATCTATCATTCGGAGTGTCTGTGAATCTGGGAAGCTCTCATCCCCAGGCCTCAGAGCTCCTCTCTCCAACAGTAAAACAGAAGAAAGAAGATCCCAGGTGTGTCATTCTAGAATCCAGTGCAATTTTTGTGATGAATTTCTCTTACTATCGCTCTCTTACTCCTATGGTTGTCTTATGTCAACAATGTGAAAACAAACTACGCTATGTGCCAGGAAAAGATGTGGAAAGCCCTAAAGCCTATCTCAGATTGAGACAGGCTAACCTGTCACATCTGAAGACATTTGATCAGATTTCAAGAGAGCAGAAATAAGTTCTACACAAAGTTCTCATTGCATGTCCTCATGTTAAATTTCTCTATAAGGCAGGTCTTATGTTTTATTTCTGTCTCTGCCTTGCCTGGGCCCCTGCAATGCAAAGGTGTATGAATGGATGCTCACCAGCACAACCAGATCTACTCACAGTGCTAGGGAGGTAGCTATAAATTGCTCATGGAATTCAAGGAGTATAAAAAATCACGAAGAGAGAGCTACATGCCATCGACTGAGAAAGCTCTGCTGAGCTGGCTAGGAAAAGATCCAAACTGGGTTTCCTTATCAGACAATGAAGATCGACTTAGACAGACGTCCTGGAAATGCAGTGCTGGGAAAGATGTGGTCAGCACCATTTGCTCCCACCCAGAGAGGGAATACTGTAAAACAAAGCAACGTTTCTGACCCTATACAATTGATGAACCCATCACTAGCACCTGAGGTTGGAGGTCCTACTCTCATGGGAAAGGCACTTTCTCTTTGTAAGCTTTTGAGCCTTTCTTTAAATACACACACACACACGCACACACACACATACATGCATACACACATGCATATACCAGCAATACTCAGAACATATAAAAAGCACTCATTTTCACCTTTCTGGTGCCTGCTTCCAAGTCACACTATTTTTTGGGAAGCAGATAGGGAGTTACAGCAATGAAAATCATATTGAGTATTACAGTACAATATCTTAGAGAGACAGGGCTTGATTCATTTTAGTCCATCTTATCTATCTGGGTGAGGGAGGGTTTGAGGCATGGTCTGATCTTATCTAGGCCAGGCTGGCCTTCAAACTCATGGCAATTCTCTTGCTTCAGCTCTTTGAGTGTTAAGTTCATGGATGAGCCACCATGCCCAGCTATTTCAGTTTATTTTTTCCTCCAAAATTATATTTATTTATTTAATGTGCATGTGTATATGTGTGTGTATATAAGTGTGTGTGCCTGAGTGTGTGTATATATACTGTGTATATGTAGGAACCTGCAGAGGTGAGAAGAAGTAGAAGCAGTTGTGAGCTACCACGTAGGTGCTGGAAATTGAACCCTGGTCTTCTGTAAGAGCAGCAAGCACTCTTAATGGCTGAGTCATCTCACCAGCTCCTTCATTTTATTCTGGATGATGATTATTCTGCTCTTCCAAATGATTTTTGAGTCTGAATGTTAGGTCTCCATGCCGTCAGACCAGACTTTATTAAACTCCAAGGCTCCACATCTAATGCGGCAGCTCTGGGAAACATAGAAACCATATCTACCCAGTAACTTTTCATGTCAGTTTCAAAGAGAAAAAGTCTTCCCAGAGCTGCCTTTTATAGAACAAATTATGTGCACAGTAATTTTTGATCTCTCACCCTAGCTGGATAATATAACCCACAAATTAGGAATGGGTAGAATTTGTACCCCAGAAGTTATATCCCACTGTGTGAATGAATATTTGATTGCTTCTAGTATCCCCTCTCATATATTGCTATCCTCCTGTGGACTGCCCTTTCTACCACCACACAGACAGAGATTGTTGATAAGGCTGCTGAGCTCCATATTGAGAGTAGAGCTAAGACTCGATTCTCAGACACCTAGTGCTGGTGCTCCAAAGCTCCAAATCGAATTGCTTTAGGACTCTGGCTGTTGTTTCTCCCCATGTGTTCCTTTAGTCTTAAAAATCCACATTTGTTTTTTGTTCTGTTTTTCAGAAAGAAACCCTTCCTTTATCCATCATTCTCCTCCAAACCCCAGTTACTACCTACTGGATGACCACGGTAGTTCTGCCCTCATCTAATGTGTCTCGTAGGGGGCATCCACTTGGAGAAGTAGTGGAGAAAGGACCATTGTTAGGGAACCCTTTCTTCCTTATCCATATGCAACTCAACAACATCTATTTATGAAAGTGAAGAGAAGAAAGGTTTGGGGTGACCACCAGGAGAAGAAGACAGGCGTGAGACTCTGAGAAGAAGGACCGAAGGGCGAGCTCTAGGAGCAGAGCCTAAGAGCGACCATGTTCAGCTCTGCTGTGCTCTTTATGGCCCTTACTTACCTTCATCTTTTCTGGCTTGGAAAAGGTCTGCACATAGCTGGATAGAAGAAGTGGGACAAAACAGAAGACTCTTAATTGCATAGTCATGACTAGTATTGTAGATCGCTGGTCTGAGAGCTTGGGGTCTTTGTATCTCCCAGTTTTTTGATACCTTGACAAAGACCAGCCCACACCTGTTGAGACCAATCAAAGGGCAGCAAGTATTCCTGTTCAGCAAACCCGGAGAATTTAAGTCATATCCTTGCCTACACACACCCCCATGATCGCTTAGAGTTCAATAGTGTGGTGAGGACCTGGAACTCATATAAATTTGGTAGGGTTATCAGAAAGTTGTGGCAAGTCCTTATAGCTTCTAGAAACCTTAGCTGGTTTTCCTGAGTGGATGTGAGTGTTTAGATAAAGATAAACTCTTGTCAAACAGTTGACATGGGTGTTCTACATACCGTTTCTAGGGCTTGAGATATGTAACTCAGTGTACTGTAAGCTTAGTATGTTTAAGGCTCTGAGGTCAATGTGTAAGAATAACAACAAAACAGCCAATTAAGTACTTTACCTAAGATTATTATTTTAGCTTTAAAAAAAGGAAAAATTTCTTTCTTACACTGCTATACTGTAAAGAGTTGGGCAGGAACAGAAATACTGGCTTATTATTTCAGCTTTTAAAAACTAAAGGATAGAAGTTAGAGCTAGTCTTGCAAGGATCTTGAATTTCGTTTCCATCACCTACATCTGGTGCTTCACAGCTACCAGCAACTCCAACTTCAGGGGATCTCAAGCCTTCTTCTTGCCTCTGAGGGTACCCACATACACATGCTCATACAGACAGACAGAGGGACACATGCACAGATAAGTAAACAAAACAAAAATTTATAAAAATAAGCATAAAAGCCCTAAAGGATAGAACCATCTTCTCAAGAGAACTTGGGGGCGGGGAATGGGGCAGGAATTAAAAATAAACCACCACACAATGATATGCTCATTATAGAAACACTCTCGAGGATTTATAAATCAGTAATTTTTAGAAAATCTGATACAGAGGGAAATGGGCACAATCCAGTGGTGTCTGTGGCAGGAAATGTTCTCTCTCTGCAATAATCAAAGGGTTATGAATAGGAAGAGATGTATCCATGTTTATCAGATTGGCACAAGTTAAAAGGAATGCTGGGACCCAGCCTGGGTGCAGCCTGGCATTGGGTGCTCCTGCATACTAGATGGGGAAAACAGAACACTGTCAACTTTTTAAGTGGTTACTCTGAATGTAGTGCTCTCTATTTTTTGAACTTATTAATCTGGGGGCTTGTTTTTTAAAGTTATCATGTAAAGTAACGGGTTTCAGGATCATATTTTTGTCATAACTTTGTTTTTGTTGGTGCTCGTCCCCCACTCCCCTGTTCCCTGCCTCTCCCATCCATGTCCCCACTCCACTTTCATGACCTATGTCCTCTATTACCCATCTTTAATCGCTCCCTCATTTTCTTAAGACCCTCCTTTCCCCTTTCATGATCCCTTTCCAATTTCATGACCTATATTAACCCTCCATACACATATATACATATGTGCATATATAGAAAAGAAAACCTCGGGCCCATTTGAGAGAAAAGAATTATGGTATTGTTTTTCTGAATCTGGGTTACTTTGTCTCACATAGTAATTTCTAGTTCCATTCATTTCCCTGTCACAATCTTATATTTCCTTATGGCTGAATAAAATTCCATTATGTATACATACCACATTTTATTTATCTGTGTGTCTGATAATGGGCACCTAAAGGCTGGACCCATTTCCTGGCACTAAACATGGATATGAGCAAGTAGCTGTGTACTAGTGGTTTTAGTTCTTAGGGATGTGCCCAAGGACAGACAGCTGTGTCATATTGTTGTTCTGATTTTGGATTTCAAGAAACCTCCATATTGAGACTCAGATCCCCCTCCCCATTAAGTGTATTGTTTCCTGTGCTTTCATAGTTGAAGCTCTCCTTTGAGTATCTTCTGTAGTACTGGCATGGTTGTTGTGGTATGTACTCTTGATCAGAAGTTATTGACGTTCAGGGTTTGGGATACATTATCCTGCTTGGTCCACGCTTTCCTGGTGTTTATGGGTGTTGATGAGAGATCTGATGTTACTGATGGGCTTGCCTTTGCTGTGAGTTGTCATTTTCTCTTACATCCTTTATCGTCGTTTCTTTGCTTTATATTTTTGACATCTGACTATGAATATCATAGAGAGATTTTTTTAAGTCATATATTTGGGGGGTGCTAAATGCCTCTTGTATTTGGATGTCGTGGTGCTTGAATGAGAACTATTCCCCACAGGCTCGCATATTTGGAACATTCGGTCCCTAATTGGTGCCACTGGGGAATTTATGAACCTCTTACAAAGTTCAGCCTTCCTGGAGGAGTTACGTCACGAGAGGCAGGCTTTGAGAGTTCATAGCCTTGACGCACTTCAGTTTCTTCTCTCTGCTTCCTTCATGTGGATGGACATGTGATCTCTCAGTTTCCTGCCCTGGCTGTCTGCTGACATGCCTTTCAAGTCACTATGACCTTTCCCTTGGGACCATAAGCCAAAGCAAACAGTCTTCCTTAAATTGCCTTTGATTATGGTGTTTTCTTGCAGCAATAAAGCATAACTAATAGAGATGAGCATTTATTTGCATAAATTTGAAAATTTTCTGCTATAATTTTATTAAATATGTTGGGCAGTGGTGGCACACACCTTTGACCCCAGCACTTGGGAGGCAGAGGCAGGCGGATCTCTGTGAGTTTGAGGCCAGC
>LOJH01028893.1:0-17601 GCA_001685095.1 Ellobius talpinus | reverse complement strand
TCCTCCTCCTTCTCCTCCTCCTCCTTCTTCTTTTCTGAGGCAAGATGTCTAAAACTAAGGTGTTAACAGACCACGATCCTTCAAAAACTCCTAGGGCAGTGGTTCTCAATCTGCGGGTCAAGGCCCCTTGGCTAGGCCTCTATTTCCAAAAATTGTTTACATTGCAATTCATAACAGTAACAAAATTACAGCTATGAAGAATCAATAAAATAATTTTAGGATTGAGGATAACTGCAATGTAAGGAACTGTATTAAAGGGTCACAGTATTAGGAAGGTTGAGAAACACTGCTCAAGGAGAAAACCCATTGATATTTATTTCAGCTTCAACAAGAACCAAGTGCTCTTTGTCTTGTGGAAATAAAATTCCACATCTACTTCAGTCTTTAGCCAACACCCCTGTGTAAACCTTCTCCTTCATATAAAGATTCTGCTCATATTTGGTTAAGACCAACCCTACTCTGGACCACATTGTCATGCATCCCATCTGCAGTGATCCTCCTCTCAATAAGTTCACATTGTAACATACTGGGGGTCAGGACTTCGGCATACTGACTGGAGGTAAAACCGCACAGTGGGCACTGTCTCTATCATACATATAATTCCAAATCAGTTTGAAAGTAGAAATTCAGAGGTGGATTTAATGAATAGCAGCCAGAAATGAACTATTAGGGAAAAGGGATGTGGATAAGGGAGGAAATACATCCATCAAGGAGTATAGACTCCTCTCATCTAGAGGGCTCTTTATAATATTTAAATGAAAGAAAATTCATTGAAGAGAAAGCTTTAAACTTGCCAGTGGAAGGAACTATCACGTAGTCTTTATCCATGTCTGATTCAGACGTTAGATTTAGAAACAGTCATTATTGTTTATTTTATATATTACCAAACTGCTGGCAGCTTGCCTTCTAATAGTTTTCGTCAGTACCAAGGGTGAAAGCAGGTTAATTAATGAATTCGCGAGGACAGAAAGGGGTTGTGCTGAAAGGGACAATGGGGTTTGAAGGCCTAAGATGTGAGAAGGGTGTGTGTTGGCTTCACTGCAGAAGACGTGTCCTAGGCTCCTTGGACATTAGCCATTGGCAGCCTGGCTCAGGGTAGAAGTTACGAGGGACCTATACACCTTGTCAACACACCCCAGCAATGGTAGTAACAGATGAAACAGTGGTAGGGGCCAATGTTGGTTAAAGAGGAATTGCCATCATAGGCCCAATGTCTTCTGCAGTCTTAGAGCATGAGGGAGGAATTAGATGACCTTAGCCATGTGGACTTTATCAGAACACTGTGTGGCTAAGATACACTGTTAAGAAATGGTGAACTGTCTTCCTTAAACACAAAATATTAGCCAGGCAGTGGTGGTGCACACCTTTAATTCCAGCCCTCAGGAGGCAGAGGCAGGCAGATACCTGAGTTTGAGGCCAGTCTGGTCTATGGAGTGAGTTCCAGGGAAGCCAGGGCTACACAAAGAAACCCTGTCTCAAAAACCTAAAGAAACAAACAAACCGAAATATTGGTGGAATGAATACTAATTTTTCAT
This sequence comes from Ellobius talpinus, assembly GCA_001685095.1. Lineage (NCBI taxonomy): Eukaryota > Metazoa > Chordata > Mammalia > Rodentia > Cricetidae > Ellobius > Ellobius talpinus. Next base: position 16,066 of record LOJH01028893.1, on the reverse strand, counting down.
TTGGAGGAGGAAATGGAAAGTTTTTTTTTGATGTAATTCTGCTTAAAGAGAACACACAGAGAGCTGAATGAAGTCTGAGGATTTCACGTCTTAAGCAGTAGAGTATCTCTATTTTCCTAGACCTGTAAAAACAAGACAGTTTTCTAGGGTGGAGCCTAACTGTTGGCTGTGAACAAATTTCCTCTAGAAACAGGACTCAAATGAGTATGTTTTCTTCATCAAAATAATACTTTCCCCTAAGGCCCCATGTTCATGTGGAAAGATCTTTGGGATTCTCTTTGAAAAGTGAACTAAATACTGGATATGCGGGTCCTTATTCTTCTAAAGACTCATTTATTTTTATTTTCTGTGTCTCAGCCTCAGTGTTTTGCCTGCAGGTATTTGCATCTTGCACAATGTGTGATCTGGAACTGTGATCATCTGGAACTGGAGTTACAGACAGTTGTGAGCTGCCCTGTGAGTGCTGGGAACCAAACACATATCTTCTGCAAAAGCAGCAAGTGTTCTTAACCATTGGCCACCTCTTCTAGAACCATCTACCAGGCCAAGCGCTTGTGAACTTCCAGGGGAGTGTAGCTGTGTCTTTGGGCAAACACTGAGGACACCACTAGCAACTGGAGCATAGGTGATTTCAAGGTGAGAATTTTTTGTTTTCCCTTAAATAGGATACTTCATAAGGAGTTTGTTTAATAGCCATATTTTTGAAAATGTTTTAAATTCTCCTAATATTTTCTTGTAAATATGTTTCTAGAACAGTACTGATTTCTTGGACTCAGTAAAGAAGGGTCACTGTGCAGCATCATGTTATGACAACTGGTCGATCTATAACAACTAAAACTTGTTATGACACCTGGTCAACCTATAACAGGTGAAGCTTGTTGTGACAACTGGTCGACCTTTAACAGGTAAAGCTTGCAAGCACAATGTACACCATCTACATGATGTTCTTTTATTTTGTTAAAAAGAAATGTTTTTTCCTTTGCAAATATGAAAACATGACAGGGGAAATTAAATTAAATGATGATCTTATTTTTAAGAACAAAACAATTCCATTCAATACATTAATGTTTTGTAAAAAGAAATGACCCTATCTTTTATGATTCTAGGAAGAAAGTTACAAAGATAGGCCTTCTGTATTTTTGGCTGATGAGAGCTAAAAACGTAAACAAACCAATAGGGTCTGTAGTGTGAATTCTAATTGGTTTTAATAATAAAAATCTGGAGTCAGACACAGGGGCTAATGCTAAAAGATCAGAGAAGCAGAGCAGCCATCCAGTAGTTCTTACCTCTACTGATCCTCAGACCCCTCAGACAAATGGGGTAAAAGATCAGAGAAGAGCAGCCAGCCAGTAGTTCTTACCTCTACTGATCCTCAGACCCCTCAGACCAATGGGGTGATCCTGTCCTTACTAATCCTCAGATTAAATGCTGTCTCTGAATTCTCAGACTGAATTCTCTGTTTCTCTCTCCTCTCACCTTATATTCCTCTCTCTGCCAAGCCATTTCATTTCCCGTTTCCATCTCCCTAGTGCTGGAATTAAAAGTGTGAGTCACCATTGCTTGGCTCTGTTTCTTTTTTAGACTGATTCAATCTGGTGTTGCCCAGGGTAGCCTTGAATTCACAGAGATCTGTCTGTCCCTGTCTCCTGAGTACTGTGATTAAAGGTGTGTACCACCACTTCCTGGCCTCCTAGCTCTGTACTCTGATCTTCAGGCAACCTTTATTAAAGTACAAACAAAATATCACCACAGGGTCAAGTTAGAAATAGAAAGTAGAGGTTGTGGAGTGAGGACAGCAATGAAAGACTCACGGATATCAGGATTGCCTGGTACCCAGCAGAATGCTCTGAATGCTGGGATTTGTCTTGAAAAGGGCAAAGTTGGGAAGATGTGTTACATGTGTTATACCTTCTGTATAATTTAAGAAGCATGTTAGCGAGAGCAAGTAGGAAAGAGACCGATAAACCTTGTAAAGAAGGGAATGACAAACACAGATCTAAGCTGGCTGGGGAGGAGGGAAGAGTTGAGGGTCTGGGCAGATGGATGTATGATAAGATGCTAGGGAAGGCTAAGGATGTGACAGATTGATTGTGGACACAATGACACAAATGCTACTAGACCAGAGGCAGACGTTGTGGAAGGGACAGCACTTAGGGTACTGACTGAGCCGCTGCACTGTGGGTCAAGAATGTAGGCTGTGCGCCTACATTCAGCTGTGGTCCTAGCTCAAGGTGGGGGCTCTTTCCAATTTACAAAGTGCAATGTGGTAGTTCCTTGGCCAATAGCATTTCCTCTGATTGCTTTTTGACTCAGAACTACTCATGTCTCTTTTTCTTCCAATAGTTGAAAGCAGAGTTCTCTAGCTCACCCATTGTATACAGCCTGGAGCCTGTACTGATTTTCTCAAACAGCAATTTTAAAAATCTTAACTGCATTCATATGTGCGTGCATGCATGAGTGCGTGTGTGGGCATGTCTGCACATGTGGAGGTAAAGACAGTTTGGGAGAGTTAGTTCTCTCTTACCATATGGGTCCTTGGGATCAAACTCAGGTAATATAGCTTGGTGGCAAGTGGCTCTATTCATGTGGGCATCTTACCAGGTCTTCAAGTCATTTTGATAAACTGGAGGAAGTCATCAGGCTACTATTAGTTTCTTTCCTCATTGCTGTGGTCAAATACTTGACACAAATCAATTCTAGGAGGGAACAGTTTATTTGGCATCACTATGCCTGACTTTTCCCTGGTATATTGTTGTTTGGACAATCCTTTTCTTGTTAATAAATTGAGCCTCTTTCAACTTTACCCTGACGAAGCAGCAGTGGATTGGTTTGACTTATGTTTTATTTTCAAGTAAAATTTTTATTGGGTTAACTTTAGGTTATGGAAAAGTTGCTATGCAGACTGGAAGGCTGGGGAACAGTTCACAAAACCCCTTATTTCTGTCGTCCACTACAGGGTTCCAGGGTTCTCAAGCTCACCTTTATTTCTAACCTCAATAGCAAGTTCAGAGTTTACCAAGACCATCCTAAGATTTGTAGTTCATTGAAGAGGATTGTAGAATGCACTGTGGTCTGTTTTTCTCAAAACTGTCATCATAGCAAAACAACACAAATGGAAATCAGCCAAGGGAGGGAAGGGCGTGGCGAAGAAGACAGGAATCCCAGCACAGGACTTTAACCTGTGTCTTCAGTGGAGTCAGGTACTGTGGTGATTTCTGACATGCTTCAGACCTGATTGGACAGATACTTACCTAAGTCCAGGGTCTAAAATTTACATCAGGGCTCAGTCACCACGGAAACAGTTGGCCATCTCTCTCCAGTGGCTCAGAAGGGAAAGGCTGATGTGGTGTGATTTACAGCCTGTATTTAATCACATTGTTAGATTATCTGTTATGGTAGCATGCCCCAAGTTCAAAAATAAAACAACAGAAATAGGTCAGACATTTCTAAATTGAAGACTACTTCTTAGGAGCTGAGAAAGCAAGGGTTGGTTCTCTATAGACATCCCAAAAAAAGTCTAAATGAAGCCTTCTCAATGAAGCAATTCCTCAGTGGCAATAACAACTACCTGAAGTCAGACTTCATGGGCATTAGCTCTACTTGCTGCAACAGTATTTTAAGGTGGCTGCCCTAACATTTTACAGAAGCTGGTGTCATAAGAGAAATAAAAACGTCCCAAGTCACCAAGTCAGATTTCAGAGCTGCCCTGACACTATGGCTAATCCTTCTGCCTTTTACCCCTTGAGGCCTATAAGGAAGATGCTCCTTCTTTGTGGCGGAAACATTTATCTGGACTCTATATAGTAAATAGGCTCATTATACATGACTTCTTATAGCATCTGAGCTTCTGATTAGCCATACCCATATGCTATTTTTTCCCTTTCCCCAGAGCCACGCTAGGAATCAAATCCTGGGCATCCAAGGCCTTATGCATTTAAGGCAAACTTGCCGAAACTCTACCACTGAGCCATATTTCTATCCTTGAACATTGTTTTTAAAGAAATGTCATGTTAATACAAATTTCATTGACATACCTCAAAGTTCTACCTTTCTAATTGTTGCAGAACATATTTAGACTTATGTGAATATAATTGCCTTCTGTTTCCTCTTAGCATTAAAAATGTTTCTTACTCATATCTTGTTAATAATTAAATACAGTTTTCACTCCCCTCATGAAAAACCATCAACTTTCTGCTATGCTGATTTGGCATTTATATAAATTCAATACTCAGTTTTATTTTCACTTTTAGAAGACATTTTTATTTTATTTTATTTCTTTTAACCGTGGCTGTCTTGGACCTCAGAACTTGGCCAGACTGGACTTGAACTCATAGAGATCAGGCGCCTCTGCCTCCTGAATGTTGGATTATTTAAATGTATGCACTCCTCCACCCTAGCCTGATCTCAGTTTTAATTTTTATTAAGGACTTGGCATCCTACTCCACATATATTAGCTCAGCAATGTTCAAAAGCTCCCTATTTGCAATTGATAGGAAGTAGAAAGAACTTAAGCATTCTTCTACACATAATGGATAATAAAAATGTGGGACATATACACAATGTAGTACTACTCAGTGTAAAGGAACAATGAAATCATGAAATTTGCAGGTAAATAGATGAATCTATAAATGATTATATTGAGTGAGATAATCCAGACCTGGTAAAACAAAACATTGCATGTTCTCTATTATCAACCGCTCCTAGCTCCAAATCTTCAGATGTGAATCTATGGCATGGAGTAACCACAGAAGCTAGGAAAGTATAAAGGGACCATGAGTAGTGATGGGGAGTTTGGGTGAGGACTAGAAAGATACAAATGATTTGAAGTGGGGAATGGATGCATGGACCTCCATCTGTGGAGGAGGCTAATACAGAAGAAGGGGGAAATAAAGATCAAATTACAGCAAGTTTGTTTGATAAAACCTCAAAGAATAATGCTATTTTATATTTTCTTAAAATTATAAACATATGCTATCTATCTTTCTGTCTGTTTGTCCGTCTGTCTATATCGTAAAGGAAGTTAAGCCAATTGGACCGACAACTTTACCTACAAGAACCATAGACTAACAAAACCCCCAGTATCAGGCACGAGAAACCCTCCTTTTGAATGGTCAGGATAGTCCAAACAGTATAGACTATCAGTATCGGCCTTGATTGCCTCTCAGGCGTTGAGGGTGGTGTCTACTGTCGAAGATACCACAACACAGGACTCAGATGATCAGAGCTAGGTCTGGCATAAAAGCCTCATTTTGTTTTAAAGCAGAACCATGTAGGCCCTTCCCTGAAAGGTGCAGCAGAGACCTGCCGCAGGCAGAGTTAAGGAGAGTGGTCTGTCCTGTGCGTTATAGCAATTAGTGAATTGAAGCCTTGGCCACTGCAGGTGGTGGATACAGGGGTGAAGCTAATGCCAAGTCAGGAAACAAGAACTGCGTGTTCTCAATATTTAAAATAGCTTTGGATAAGCCTGAGCCAGGAAGGCTGACTGAGAGCATCTACCTATACATATTTCCAAGGAGACAGCAATTAAGTCATTCCCACCCACTACCACGTTAAGATGAGAAAACTGGAGCCTGATGTTAGGGGCAAAATTAATAATAGCAGCAACAACAGCTACTACTTATTAGGAGGTTTCTAGGTGGCAGGTTGTGTTAAATGCAAATGCATTAGACCATTCATTCCTCAGATGAACCAGTCAGGGGTAATTATATATATCATCTCTAAACTGAGGATTACAGTTTATCAAGATTAAATAACTTGACCAAAGGTACACAGTTGCTAACTGCTGCAACCAGGAGTTGTATCAAAGGAATCTATATCTAAGCTTTTCACCTTATCTATCACATACCGTCTTAGCAAGAACCAAGAGCCAATGATGGAACTGTAAGAGAGACCGATTTTTCTACTATTATAAATTGAAAATCTCAAAAAACCAAAACCCATGTTCTTACATCTCATGGTTAATTATATTAATATTTTCTGGGAGCAACCATGTTGCCAGGCAACAAGACAGGTAAGACAGCTAGCAGTCTCAGAAGGCTGTTTCTATTGCTTTGGAGACGCCATGGTCATGTTAACTCTTAAAAAGGAAAACATTTAATCAGGGCTGTCTTACAGTTTCAGAGGTTTAGTCCATTATCGTCATGGTGGGACATGGCAGTGTGCAGGCAGACATGGTGCTGGACAAGGAACTACAATTTCTAATTATGATCCACAGGCAGCAGGAAGAGACTGCCACACTAGGTGTAGCTTGAGCATCTGAGACCTCAAGGCCCACCCTTAGTGACTCACTTCCTCCAACAAGGCCACACCTGCTCCATCAAGGTCACATTTCTAATAGTGCCACTCCCTATGGTCCTATGGGGGCCTTTTTTATTCAAACCACCACAGCTTCCTTGGACTTTTTGGGGAAATGAATCCAGTCCTCTGGTAGGAAAACTTGGTTCCTCTAACAGAGGTAGTCATCCATTTTTGAGGGCTTTGTTTCTATGACCCAACATCCCCCACCAGACTACTGCTGCTACATTAGAACCCGAGCCCAACATATACACTTTCAGGGAGTCAAACCATAGCATTTGGTGTACATGATTTAGATATGTGGTCAAGGGACTTAGAACACTGGTCAATATGCATTACATGCAAAAAAATTGTGGAACATGTGTAGTCTATTTTTAATTAGAACAGAGATATAAAAACTTGCATGCATATGTATTAGAGTTCTCTAAAGGAACAGAACTTATATATTAGACTATATAGACTGGCTTACAGGTTGTGGTCCAGCTAGTCCAATAATGGCTGTCTACCAATGGAAGGTCCAAGAATCAGCAGTTGTCCAGTCCATGAGGCTGGATAGCTTGGCTGGTCTTCAATATACACCAGAATCCTGAAGAAGTAGTCTCTAATGCCAGTAAATGAGTGGACTTTCAAGTGAGAATAAGCAGGCAAAGAGAGCAATCTTTTTTCTTCCATGGCCTTTATATAGGCTATCAGTAGAAGGTTGGTCCAGATTAAGGTGGATATCCTTCCTTTTAAAGATCTAGACTAGATGTGGGTCTTCTCACTTCAGATGATTTAATTAAGAGAAAAATCTTTTGCAGCTATGTACAGACTGGTGGGTTTGAGTCAATTTCAGATGTAGTCAAGTTGGCAGCCAAAAACAGTGTATGTATCTTAAATGAGCATAGGTGAACCAAGGTTAAGGAAAGACTTATTTTTATTCCACAATTGCATGTAGCTGGATTACTACAAGGATCAGATGTCACTCTATCTATTATAAACTATAATGTTACTCAGAATTCTTTGGGAAGTAAATATTGCATAAGTGGCTGTGTTTGTATATATGTATTAGGAGAGGAACTGTGGACTACTGGCTACTATGTGAGGCTCGAAAGTACACTAAGACATTTAATGTGCTTTATATTTGATGAACTATAGTTTGGGTACCAATTAAATTCATGGGCTTGCTTCTCATACATTTCATTAGTTGCCTATGGTCCCTTCCTTCCCAAACCTCTCCCCTGGGGAACCTTTGATGCTGCTTTCTACTGCCCAGGATTCATGCCCCCTGCCAGGTTGTATTTGGTTGGAATCGTTAGACTTTGGGGGAACTATGCTTTCTTCCTCAGTTGTATTCCTAAATGACTTCAGGAAAGGCTACCCTTCTGAGTTCTTACTGCTCTCTAAATGTCCTGATTCACGTCTATCTAATTGGTACAAGGTCATGTTGTTCTCTTATAATACTTTGTACCATGACTTCAGAGACCTGTCATAATAATTTAGCCAGAAAACAGGTAAATACTACTAACTGAAAAGTTCAGAAGGCTAGATGTTAGTTTCTTTCAAGTTTGACTTTGAGGCTTCTCTCTTGCAAAGAGAGAAGTGGTGTGGGAAACTGAGGCTTTCGTATTTCCAATAAGGATATGGAACTAAAATTCACCAACAGAAGTACTTACAAGTCTGTGAGAGGCTGGGGGTACTGATGGATGCTGATGTGACAGGGAGCTCAATTGGCTTGGGAGGAAGGACTGAGGCAGGAGAAGAGGAGTGGCCAGGGGTCATGGTATCAGGCCTCTGACAGCAGAGTGGCTACTTTAAAGGTCCCACGTGCTGCACAGAATCTCTTAACAAGGGTCTGGCCTTGACTGCTAGGTTGTTTTCATGGTCTGCAGCTGTCGGCTACCTTGCTTTAGAGTTTACTGAAATGAAGACCATATGGGCTATATTGCAAAGAACCACACAGGAAGGAGCAGTTTTAACTAGGTCAAAGGTGATGGGCTACTATAGGGTTTCAAACAATTTATGTCACTAAAAAATTGATTCTGAGGCTGCAATTAAATGAAATGAATTCATGACCTTCCTGGTGCCTTAGTATCATTTTTTTTAATTGTAAGGCAGTCTTAATTTGAGTGGCAGACATATTAGCTATACGCAGGATAGTTTCATTTAAACAGTCAAGTGTTTAGTAGGGTAGTGATGTTTGTGGAGCTTGCAAACCCGTAAGTATAATGAAGATTAGAGTATTGTATGTCACCAAGGGGAAGCAGTGGTTATAATCAGAGAAGTAGAGCAGGAAGTTATGGTAAAAAGGTTGGAGAGGGTAGCATGAGAAGGTTTCAAGGGGCAGGTGGTCTTTCCCCAGACGTCAAAGGAGTTGAATGGCACAGAGCAGTTATGCAACTTCAATGTGTGGCACAACCACACTAAAGAAGTCACACCAGCTGGTGCTGCAGCAGTCACTGCCTGCGCCTACCCTAGGGCACTCACAGCAGTAGGCAGCTGCTCACAGGGACTCCAGAAAGTGGGCTCAGAAAATTCCCAGAGCTGGGGTTACAAACATAGTTCCCACAGTACCCACCAGCATGGTGCCTAGCCTCCACTAAGCAGTTTAAATTTTGACTCACACAGTCAGAGAATGCTGCAGAGATGCAAAAAGTCAGGTACAGATCGAGAAAACCTCTGAACAAATATAAAATGTTTTAAAAGGTGCTTAGGTGCTGAAAAAAGAAAAAAATGCAGATAGACAGTCATAGAAAAATAAATAGTTTAAAAATAATAAAGTGGAGTTTTTAAAGAGAGTAGAGTAATATAAAAGGAATAAGCCACAAAAGGGTGGGAAATACCAAAACACAGGGCACCTGGACCCTGTTTGTTGCTTTGTTGAATTTACTTTTTTGAGTGCTAATGAGCAAAGGACAAACACTGATGAGAGTCATTGGGTTGTAGAAAAAACTTCTAAATTAAATTTACCTCTATATTTAAGAAATGTTTTAACTTTAGAATGGAACTTAGAAAATGTGTTGTATTGGGGGAGAGGTTATATCCACAGGGAACGAAAGCTATGTATTTCTTCAAAACTAATAAAAATAAGATTTGATTGAGGAAACCTCCTGAAAATCTTGGCTACAAACATAACCCCCCCAAAAAAAAGCTACAATCAATACAGGTGATATATATTCTGATCCCTCTACATGGGAATAGTTCTGAGACTAGATGAGACATGATAAATCTTATTGGCATGACATGCCTTCCTTTTATATTTCATGGATAGAGGTTTGGTTATACAGTCCAAACAAACTAATAAGGTTAACATATGCCTTTACTTGGTCAAACAGACAACAGAAAATCATCTTTAGCTGACTTGTGTATACCACATATCCCATATTTGTGTTAATGCAGATATATAAGTTACCTTTAAAAGTTTGTGTATTTTCAGAAAAAAGGATCAGACACAAATGAAGACAAGTACCCCAGGTGATCCAACCTCTAAAATGCCTCTGTTGCACTTTCCTCAAAATTCTGGATCCAGAACAACATCAAAGCTGCCAGCTGAAATGGTACAGCCTCACAGACTACTCCAGTCAGGACATCAGATAAACTCTACCCTTTCCCATTGCACAAAGAGTAAAATAATAATACAGTTAACTCTCTCAGGACTTGACCATACATCTACTCCAGGTGTTACCAATCTACTTCAAAAAAGGGTGCTGAGCATCAAAGAACCTCCATATGAAGTTTGCTTTTGACATGGCAGAACTAGTCATTTGGGCAAGAAACTGTCCTTGCCTCAACTGTTGACAGTATGCTGTCCAAATTGGACAAACAGGACACAAAAGAAGGTGACTCTTGAACTTTGCCAAAATAAGGTTGGACAGTCCTTCAAAATTCCTGCTTTATAGACAAGACTGTCAGATATTCTAGGTCTGCAGGTTGAAATGGATGACCCAACATTGCAGAGAACCTTGGATGACTGTCCAGGCAGCCAACTGTCTTTGTCATTTCTATAGTTTTGGAAGTTGTTTGCTCTGCACTTCCTGTTTACTTGGGTAATATTATATTCTTCTTGGGTCTTTGATGGTGGTTAAAGATTGGATAGTACAGTTTTCCTTGTTAAAAACTTCACAAAAAAGATGTAGAATAAATAAGATTGAGAGTCTAAAAGCTTACGTTGTTAATGTAAGAAATTGTTTTGATGTCTAAAAGGATAGTTTTGGGTTGGTAAGACATGTTATGATAGAAAATAGTTTAGGTCTAAAACTTTGGACTCATTAAGATAGGATAGGTGATAGGGTATTTTCTCTGAAATTGCCAAATACAAATGGACTGGACATAATTCTTACACGATAATTGTTTTTATTATAAATAGTTTTACTGTGTTAGAGTTAAACACTTTCCTTTTTATTTAGACAAAAGGGAGAAAATGTTGCAGATTTTTTTATACTGTATGAAGATGTGTTGTTATGATTAGCTTAATAAAGAGCTGAATGACCAATAGCTAGGCTGCCTAGAGAGAATAGCAAGATTTCCAGGGAAAGAGAGAACTCTGGGAAGAAGGGTGGCAGAAAGATGCTAGGGAGACATGGACCAACTTGGACATATGGTACAGAGGAGAGGTAACCAAACCATGTGACAAAATGTAGATTAAAAAGTATAAATTAATTAAGTTATAAGAGTGGCAAAGGTTTCATAATTAATAATTAGTTTCCATGTCATTATTTGCAGACTGACAGTCCAAGGAACGTCTGAGACACAGTTGACTCTGGAGAAACAACTGTCAGACTTGCCTTCAAGGTCCAGAGTGTAGAGGTGTGAATTTTTGAAGTGAGCAAAGACTATTGTGAGGCTCTCAGACTGATCAAAGAGTACATCCAAGAAGAAAAGCTGAAAGTGTACTTTAGGAGAGCCAGTCACTTGTGTTTCAGGATGACTTTAGTATGAGATCATCTCCTGACTGTGAGGCTCTTTGTTATGGGATGGAGCATCATTCCAAATGGACACTCACTTGAGGTGAGGAGGCCTCTGGATTGAAAACCAACAAAAGTGCCCAAATTGAAAAAAAATTGAGTTAACTCAGTTAACATGAGTGTGTGAAGCTATACCTGACTGGATTTCTACTCTTGCTTTTGGTGTTAATTCCAGTTTAAATTGGTCATCCATTAAATGAATCATTGCCTGTCCTGTAGCAAAATCTTTTTTTACTGGCAAATCCCAGGAGAGTGTGTGGCCTCACTCTGACCTCCAGCACTGTGTGTGAAGATGTATGGGTTTGTAATGATAACTGAGGTCGGGGCCAGAGAGGCTTGGCTGGACTGAACTTGGAAAAGGAAAAGACTATCTGCCCCAAATTTATTTGTGTGTGTGTGTGTGTGTGTGTGTGCGCACCACCAAGGAGGACAGAGGGACTTTGGATAAGCACACACACACACACACACACACACGTGCCCACATGCTATAAGACACATGTGTATGCAGAGGAAAACTCACAGGGATCAATTCTCCTGTTCCACTACATGGGCCACAGAAACTCAGTTTATCAGGTATGACAATGCCTTTACCTGTTGTTGACTTAAAAACCACGGCTTTCATCTTAAAGCGGAAAAATAGTTTATTCAGGAGCCATTTGGAGTGACTTTGATTTGGGAATGTATATTTAAGTTACCCCAAATTCCATGTTCTAACATGGAAGAATTTTCATGAAGTTTTATAGTTTTACATAATAAAAAATCATTAATCAAGGCAAGTTTTAAATACATTGGTGGGTAGACCAGAGAGGTGGTTACAGCAAGGTGGGGGAAGCTTTTCAATTCCTCTGAGATGCTACCCGATACCGTTCTTAAATTCTGGGTTAATAATGGAGGCCAGTGTTCTGATAAATTAATAGATTCCAAAGGCTTTTGTCTATTAGCCGTAGGATGCTAGTTCTGAGCTGGGAAAGGAATGACTGTCCTATGGACCAAAGATAATCCAAGATAAGGTAATTAGTCTATGAACCTGTAACATTCTAATCTCTCTTCAGCAGGACAGATCTCATCCCTTCCCTCCCTCCCTCCTTCCCTCCCTCCCTCCGTCCTCCATTGGAAGCAGCTTATATTGACAAGTTGTCTTTAGAAACCAGAAAAGCAATATGCTGTTAGTTACGCCCTGTGCCTTGGGAGATGCTGCCAGGGCTCTAAGGGATACAAACTGCCTATTTCAAGACCCAGGTTTTTCACCTCCCAGTACAGACTAATTTAGAAACTTTGTGACCTTACTCTATTGTTGAGTGTTCCGCTTCCAGCTATAGCTACTTTGTACCAACCAGAGGTGACCTGTGAAAAAATCACAAGTCACAAGAAAGCAGGAACACAACTTATCCAAAGTCCCTCTGTCCTCCTTGGTGGCTTGAACCTTCATTGCTTGATTTTCTCTTTGTGCTCATGCTCTTCGGAATCAGATCAGGGCCTTCCACTGCCAGGCACAGATCCAGCCCCAGGGCCAGGGGATGAGCTAATCCGAACTCGGCCACATTCCTGGCCCACACAGTTTTGAAATGATTGGTCAGACCTATTTTGCCACCCCTGTACATCTTTGCTGCCTTCCCGTCCAGTCCAGGGGCCGCAATGTCTGGAGTGGTAGTGGGATATGCGATAGAAATTTCAAACTCAGTGTTCAACTAATTTGAGGAAGTCACGGATGTACCAACATTTTCCAAACCACTGGGCCCTTCCTTGTTGGACTCCAGCTGGAACCAATCATTGCCTGAATTCTTGTTCTCCACATCCGACTGGATAAGGGACTGACTTTTCTCCTTTAGTCGCCCCGCCCACAATTCCCAATCTGGGGACCCAACAGTAGTCTTCAGCACTGGAATCGGACAGAACCCGACCCCCTAGGGGGCCTCAAGCGGCATCTTGGACCAGGGTACATGAGACAGTAGGGCAGTTCTAATCAATCTGTCTCTGAAGACAAATTCTTTTCAGGAGCTCTCATTCATAGCCCACTATTTATCTGGTTGCTTATTAATATGAGAAGAAAAACAAACCATCCAGTAGTTTTAGTGTGTTGCTTATTTAATCTCAGACCTGGCAGCTCTCTCTGACCTTGGGAACACAGAGGACTCCTTCCCCACCTAGAGGAGCTTCCTGCTCCCTACCTCCCCTTATCTGGAGGATGTCTCTAGGCCTGGATGCCTGTTTTATCTCAAGATAAACCCTTGACAAAGTTCCCTGTAAATGCTCTTCCCCTGTTACCCATATGATAATTAGGTTAATGCCCTAATCATTTTGATAGGGCTGTGCTTCTACTAATCCAGCAACAGGATAGGAGCATGCCACTTCATGCAAATTAGGGTTTGTCCCCTGGCTTCCCAATCCTATATATTTCCTATATTCTGGAACAAAGTTGAGTTGTCTCACTGAAGTCTTCTTCAGGAGGGTCATCACCATGATATCAACAGCCGTCAGAGCCCAGTTCCCCACTTCTGCTCCCTCCACCATCATGGGCCAGTGGTCAACCATCGCCAAGGAAGGAGTCTCACACTTTCCGGCCACATTTTTGGGGGTCATTATTAGTCCCATCTTTTATTTGTCTTTTGTAAAGCATCATGTTTTCCACATCTGATTTTTTTTACTCTGTATTTTCAAGTTATTTTCACTTCTTCCCCATCTTCAATCATTCTTACTTAATTTTTTTATTGGAACAATTCCTTAAACTTTTTATATTTCTTCCATCCTCTTAACTAGTTCCCTTAACATCTTGCTCTTACTTTATGGATGAGAAGTCTTATGACATTTCTCTGGTTTCTTTAGGGGCTGGCCACTTCATTTCCTTGTTTTTGTCCTCACCTGATGTGTAGGATCAGTACCTTAGATTATCTTACACAGCTGCCTTTTCCTGTATGTCTGGGGATTTCTGGTTGCTTATTAATATAGAAGAATGAGGAGCTGGGTAAGTAGGTCTAACTTTAGTTCTCTCTCTTTCCCTCCCTCCCTTCTCTCTTAGGAGAGAGCCAGAGAAATCTGAGGTTTGGAGTTGGAGAGTTAGTGAACTAGGGTTTGCTTTGCTCACAGGTGGATCCAATTTGAATTGTTCTGTTTCTGACATTATCTCTGTGATGTTTGTCAAAAGTCCTGACATTTTCCATAGGGCAATGCTGCAGAGAGCAAGGGTTCCATCTGACGTTGGGTAGATGTGTAGTAGAGTTCACCCCACTACAATTTGAGTCCCGTGTACTCCCTTGAAAAATGTACACATCTATTTCTATCCCAACATATTTCCTATTCTCAGCTCACAACAACCTTGAGGGTAGGAACCCTGACATATTCTTTTAAACCCATCAGCCAGTGTAATGCAGGCCATGGTGGAGATCAGCAATGCCAGCTGAATTAAAAACTTCAATAAATACTGACTTTGAAGACTGGAATTATGGAGCCATAGCAAACTTAAAATCATTTAATTTTTTTAAACATTAAAAGTTTATTATAAATAACTTGCAAGAGAAGAGTATCAGACACTGAAATTAACCAGACTCAAAGCCTGTGAATCTCAATGGACTTCTATGCAGTCGGAGCAGGGGAAGCTGTGGGGCTTCAGTTTGGAGTTGACACTGTCACTGTGGAACATGCTTTTATGCTCTTTCCTAAACCCCTAACTGCTGTCAGCATGTCTATTGAAATAATGTGGAAGGAAGGAAAAGTCCATAACAATGGTAACACAGGAATAATGAGTTAAACATTTATTCCCTAATATTTAGTAACCTGAGGTAGTCTCCAAAACTTTCTAGGTGGTTAGAACAGTTACTCTGTAAACTACAGAAATGGGATTTATTTTATTACATTGCTTTCCTGGGGGTAAATGATATTTGATTTATGATTAATTTTTCCATTCCTTTGGTTTCTGTGATTTTTACTTTTCCTTCATTCTAACTGCTGGCCATGCACCACCAGCAAGGAAAACAGGCAAAAATTAATCATTGGCATAGCATCTATGAGATAAGACTGAATGTGGATAGAATTAATTATAAATATATTTCCTCAGGCTTGAGGCATTGGTTTCCATAACACTGGAACAAAGTTGAGTTGTTTGTATTTCACCCCAGTACACTGTACCTCAATAACTTAGTTTCCCAGAAGTCCTCTGGCAATGGTGCCAGCTCACTACAAGTAATATGCTGGTTAAATCCTTTCTCTCAGGTTTTAATTCCATTCTAACAAGACAGTTCCTACTTCATTTATGACCTATCAAAAGTTTTCAAATAACAAAATGAAAATCTGTCTAACCATGAGTTTCTCATGTGTTTATAGAACATATAGCTGAGGTGAAGTCCATTTCAGCAGGAAAATTTATTGACATTGTCAGTTTATCTGCTTCCTATTTTCATCCCCAGGTCTGGGCCAGTTTGTCGTTTCCTTGTGGTGACCCGACAGCCTTGATCTTTTGGTCCCTGCCTTGGCTTCACATTGCCCTCAGCTCTCTTCCCACACTAGGATTTTAATGGATGCCATGCCTACTCTTTTTCTGAAATTTCTTCTTGGAACTGTCCCATTTCTTCTCAGAACACAGAGGACATGGGGTGAATAATTAAGAGTTTCATCTTAGGAAGAAAGTCTAAGAAAAACTGTTGAGAAACTTAAGCTGATCCTTAAGTTTCAAATAGAAGAAAAGTTTTTCCACTCAGTAGATGGCAGGGAAAAGAAAATAAATATAACAAAACACAGGAATGGTAAGTAGAAGTAAGGAGATAGAAATTAAAGTTAATGATAGTGTTCTACCTGCATGTCTGCCTGCAGGCCAGAAGAGGGCACCAGATCTCATT
>LOJH01028892.1:0-17601 GCA_001685095.1 Ellobius talpinus | reverse complement strand
TATTAATTAACCAATGAAAGCAACAGATAGATAGAAGATCCTCCTACATCACAAGAACTCAAGTTTGCACCTGAAAAAGCACAAGGCACAAAGTACGGAACTAAGAACAAGTATGTACTTCTGAAGCATTGCCAAGCTGATGAGGAAAGGCTGTCCTCATCTAAAAGGTGATAGGGTGAACTGTCATTGTGGAAAACAAGAGGTGAATACAATTAGTGTAGGCCTCTAAGATACACAAAAAAGTATGTTCTCCACACTCATGGCAGAAAACACTGAAAGGCTGTTACTGTCACAGGTGCATCCAGCCTTGATAGCATTTCTAAGCACTTAAGATGAATAATTGGTACCATACACATCTAATTTGAATAAAGCTAGGAGACAACAGAAAGATACATAATTGGCAACAGGATGCTTGATGTTAAGGTTGTAAGCCCAGATTCCAGAATGCCTAACATCAGCCCAACCTTTGGTTTCTCATGAAATTAATTGTCTGTTCTTGACAAAGTTACATAACCATATCCTTCAGTTTCTCATTCACCTCATAGGGTTGCTGTGAGGACAAACATGCTCAACAAAGACTCAACTTCATTAAAAACATCAGGCAATAAATGGCAGATATTCATGCAATTGTTAGTTAATGTTGAGAGTCAGTACAGGAGTTTCTTAAAATGGCGTGATCAAGTAGTTTAGGGTAAGGATGATGGAGGAAAGACAAATCACAGAAGATACCCAAACATCCAATTAAGTAAACTGTGACCAGAACAAACACTCGCTCATTAACCACAACTACAAGTGACACACTTTATAATCTTAAGAAAGAAATAATACTTTAGAATATAATACGTACCTTATAATATAGTGTCATCTACTTTCTACCCCAAGGAAGTCATTCTGTAAGAAAAGCAAATGTCCCAGGAAAACTTACTAATATAATTTGGTAGAAACTAAACTTATAGCCATCAGTATCATTTTATCACCTGACTCTGGAGATAGAAAAATAAATTGTTAGAGAACATCAAAGTGGAAGAATGAGACTACAGGCTTGACTCTTGCTGTTGAGAAGAAACACTTTGGATAATTTGGGTGAGTTAGAGAAGGAGTAAGCTTGTAAGAGTATCAGATTCCCTGGTCACGGAGGTACATAGACATCATTAGGAGCCACCTTGTGGGTGCTGAGAACTGAACTTGGGTCCTCTTGAAGAGCAACCAATGCTTTTAGCCACTGAGCCATCACTCTAGCCTTATCTCATTTCTTCTTACTTCTTGTTCATATCAGCAAGGATTTTAGAAATCTAAATTATTTTAAAAGATGTTACTTTAAAATAGAAACAAGCTATAACATTTACTTTTTATTAGTCCTATGAAGATTTGTAATAAAATACTATTCAAAGCTATTACTTAATAATTTTATCATTCTACTTAATTTTCTGCTACAATGTTTTGCAATAGGTCTTTGGCTGTTTATTAAAATTATCCTCAAACTTAGCAGCATCAAATATACTAACTAATTAAATTTCCATCTTGTATTTGTAGGTTAGGAATTTGTATGGAGCTCAGCCCTTTAATTCTGCTCTATATGTTGTCAGCTGTATCCCTTGATACTCGGCCTTTGGTTTGGCTCATTTGGATTATCAAAGATGTTATCACTGCTCTGCCTATACTTCAGTCAAGACAACTGCAAGAATATAGCCTCCAGGGACACTCAGTTGAGTCACTGGCATGTTCTACCTACAGCCTAGTTGTTGGACTATAGTGAGGCTTGTCCAGTGACCATCGAGGATTCCTAGGAAACCAGACAGTAAAAGTTGATGGTCCTATGAAATCTGTGTCCCAAAGTTGGCAGAATACCATTTCCATCAAAATCATTATCACAGAGTCCACATAGATCCAAGAACAGAGGATATAGACAACCATCTCTTGATAAGGGTGCTAAAGAATTTGTGGTACCGTTATGCCACATTAGGTATTCTCACTCTCATATTGTTAATGCCATCCAAGAATCATAGAAGCTGACTGATTTGCCCAAGACTGTCACACACAGAGAATGTGTCTAAACGTTCTCTCATTCTTTCTCTCTCATCCTCTACCCGCTAGACAAGCAGAGCTGGAAAGGAACCCTACTCAAGCAATTCAGTTACCTTTATGGAGAAGTGCTGTGGGAATTGTAATGGCACTCAGTTTCCCACTGCAATTGGAAAGTTGGTTAATGTATTGGCACTAATACGGCGCCTCTTCCCATCACAGCAGAATTGGCTGTTACTGTTATAGTTGGATTATGGCCACTTCTCCCTCCTTCGCAATATTTAAGTCTGTGATCTTCTCGTCAAGGGAAATAATGATGGAGTTTCAGCAGGCTGGTGATTAGATTTGCTCTGCAACAATCTGCAAATAACCTACACATTCCATTTGCTGCTTTGATTTGGTCTCTCTGCCTTGTACAGAGGGGTGACTTCCAGGTATTGTGATTTTTTTAAAAAAAATGGTAGCCAAAAAAAATGGTAGCCAAAATTTAATTTAAACTTCTGATTCTCCTGTCTCCATCTAAAGGGAAGGAAAATGGACCCAGTGTTTGGAAGAAGAGACTGTGGGGGAGCAGAACTGGTCTCCAAACTTCAAAAGATGGATAGACAGGCAGATGAGCATCTTCAGAAATATCGATAAAAATGCAGACTTCCCTGTTCTCATTTGTTTCCTTCCATCGTTGATTGTAAACCCCCTCCCTTTTCTACCTAATGCAGGTGGTCCAGGACCATTCACTTGTACTTGGCTGAAGTTTGACTATAAAATCTGGTCTCTGCACTTTGTCATTATGGGTAACTTGTGGACAGAAGAGAGGATTCCAGATGCCATTATTCTTGAAGGACAAAATTCCGTGAGTTGTATTGAAAGAGTTCTTCCTGGAATATATTTAAAGGTGATGCCCTGGCTTGAAATTCACTATACAGCCAACAATGACCTTAAATTGTTCTTATCCTACTGTCTCCCTTTTCCAGCTGCTAGGATTATAAGCTTGTACTCAGTGTATATGGTGCTGATGTTGAACCCCAGGCTTTGAGTGTGATAAGCAAGCACTCTCCCAACTGAGCTACATCCCAAGCTCTCCTTCCCAAGTTTTTGTCTTCTCATTATGTAATTCACCCAAACTCTTCAAATTATATATCAAAAACAATCTTAGCACCCTTATTTTAAATGTCATAAAATGGTTACTTAGTGATGAGACAAAGACAGAAAGAGTTAACAAGAGCTAGACTGTTGAAAGAGGGGGTTGTCAGCCAAAAAAAAAAACAGTAACAGAGAATGCCTGCCATGAAGTCCAGTGGATTCTTCTGGAAAATTATTACTATCAAATTATCAAATACAATCTCAAAATATAAGTATTGGTGTTTGAATATATGTTGTGCTTTTGATTCTGTTATTTTAAGAATAATAAATGGAAATAAATTTCTATATTAAATTGAGTTATAGCACTTCCATTGCACTTAATAAAATTTATCAATTTTAGGTAAATAATTTAACACTTTTAATAAATTTACAGAGTTATGTAACTATCAGCACGAACCATCTAATTTTAGAACATTTTTATCACCCAGAGAAAAACAACTTCAGTATACTTTTAACACCTCTGCATCCACAGCATCAGGTAACTCCTGATCTATGCTTGCCTTTTCTTGATATTTCATATAAAAAGATCATGTGGGATTATAAGCTAAGTTAACAGTGGTCAAGGTGATCAATGTGATTAATTTCTTATTTAACATACTATTTTTAGGTTCAACAACATTTTAATATGTGCCAATATTTCAGTCCATTGCATTGCCAATAATATTCCATTGTATGAAGACTGGGGCTATAGCTTAGAGGTAGACCATTTGCTTAACAAGTGAAAGGCCTTAAGTTCAATCCTTAATAGCACCTCTCCTCCTCAAAAGAATTTCATTGTATATATACTGTATTATCCATCACCAAGTAGCATTTCGGCCACTGCCAGTTTTCCCCTATTCTGCGCAAAGTTGCTTTGAGCAATCATGTGTATGTGCAAGTTTTTATGTAGCCACACAATTTCATTTCTCTTAAAAGGACACCAAAATTGAATTTTTGAGTGATAGGAAATGCCTATGTTTAAAATTTTGAGAAGTTGGCAAACTATGTTACACAGTGGCTGTGTTATTTTCTATTCCCAGAAGCAATGGGTGGGGGTTCTGATTTCTCTACATAATCAGCATTGATTGCTGTCTGGCTTTCTTTAGAGCCATTCTTTTCCTGTGATTCAGCATCTCTTTATGTGGGCATTCTTAGGATGATCAGATAAGCACTGATAAGATGCCTGCCATTAATAAAGATGATATACTTTTTCACATTTTAATGAAGCATTTGTCATTTTCTAGGTACTTCAAAACACAAAATGGGATTTTTACAAAGTTTAAAGAACATCTCTAGTTATCTTGGCAATAGGGAAGGCCATGGCAAAGGCACGCTTGCTAACAGATGGAATTCTACTTGTAGTGTTACTGGGTCATAAAAACTAATACTAACCTTTGTCCCTCCCTGAAAGCACAGTTAACACATGTGACAGATGTTTCAGTAAAAGTGCTCACTTCGTGGACCTCCATACACTTCAACAAACCCATCAGCCTTTTTGCTTTTTGTTTTTTAATTTTAGGGGTTTTTTCACTTAAAAAATTCTGGAATTCAGATAGATTTCCATTTCAAGAAACCAAGGTCATTCAGAAAATATCTGAGAAAGCTTAAGAAGTGCTTTAAAGTGATACCCAAAGTAGTGGTCCAGGGAATAAAAAGCAGCATCTTCCCAATAATAAATAATCAATTGGGAGCTTGATGGGGGAAGACAGATTAAATTGACTGGTGAAGGGGGATGGGGAGGATCTTCTAAGCAGGACTGACTGGACAGAGGCAAATTTCCTAAACCCATAATCCCAGCAACAATCTACAAACATCTGCCCTTCTATCCACAGTAAGTGCTGTCTTCACTGCTCATCAAAGAAAATTCCTCTCTGCAGTGGACAGAGACCACTAAGGAAAACCACAGCCAAATAAATGCAGAGCCGGAAAACCCAGTGACAATGGATACATCTACAAAACATCTCCACACCTAATGCTCAGGGAACAATTCAGAAGAGGGGGTGGAAAGATTATAAGAGCTGCAGGATCAGGGAGTTTGTAGTGAGAGCTGAAATATGTCCTAAAACAAGGGGCTCAAAGAACTAAAACCAGGATACACCCATACAAGTAACTGGCTGATCACTCAACTTGTTCCCAAACACAGAACCATGTAGAAAAGATAGACATTTGGTATGGATGTCTCTAGAACTGGCATTTAGGATAGCTGAGGTTTGGCCTCCTCCATCCTGTTTTTCTTCTTATAGACCGGCACTGATTAATGACTTACCTTCCTTGTGTAAAGAGTATCAAATAGGAAATCTTTTCTGACCCTTATATTGTAGAATTTGTTAAGTATGTATAATTATGTATCTGAAAAATAACAGATGCATTCAACATTTCACATGAGGTAAAAATGGCTAAATAATACATACGTGTAAGTGTGTACACTGCAAACCTTTCCATCATGGCCACCCAAGCAAGCACTCAGGAAAGAAATTTGATGCAAACTGGAAAATCAACTCAAATTGGTTCTCTCCTTTGTTTTCTTGGTTCATGATCTACAGTCAGTAAAGTCAAGGGGAAATTACTAGGCATAGAAAAATGACATTAAAAATAAGAATTTTGCCCCTGTTAACACTGTAAAATATTAATTAGTAAGGTTTTCTTCTGCCCCAGGGTAACTTATAAGTCTTAGAACCCTATGAAAATAAATACCACCATTAAACATCAAATGCAAGCATTTCTCTACATCTAGAACCACTCAAGGGCTCAAATTTGAATCTTGAGAGCTCAGGCTTTTGCTGAGGGTTCAGGACAGACTGATATAAGAAGTCATCATGGGACTTTGTTATAGTCTATAGTGTATGGGAGAGGCCTAGTAAACATTAATCAGATTTCTGAGAACAAATGAACCACTGCTTTGATTTTAACACTAGCTGGTCCTGAGCCCTGGTAAAGAAATTTGTGACTGGTTTCCAACTCTTCATTTCTAATACCAGTGGAGTACCAACTGCAACTGACATTTACTTTAATACATTGAATAGGAAAATGTATATGAAAATATTCTGTAAGTAGTAGAGCAGAGTCAAAGCAGATTCCATCAGTGTATCTTAAAAACAAAAAGCAAAAGGGGAAAGGCAATGGGCTGTATAACCATTCAAGACTCAGTGGTTAGTAAGAGTCTCAATGAAGCTCAAGGTTCCATTGCCTTTATGTATGAAAAAGAAAACACCAGCATAGCTTAATTCCATCCAATCCCCAAATGGTAAGGCTTAAAATATAAT
The DNA here is from genome assembly GCA_001685095.1 of Ellobius talpinus. Lineage (NCBI taxonomy): Eukaryota > Metazoa > Chordata > Mammalia > Rodentia > Cricetidae > Ellobius > Ellobius talpinus. The sequence goes on along the minus strand of LOJH01028892.1, from coordinate 11,197 downwards.
TAATCCCAAACCCACCAGCTAGCGTGGAATCAAGCAGTGGAATGCATGCACATGTGTGCACACACGGCTAGCTTCCTCCCCATGCCTATCCTGCCACATAACTGCCAAGAATGGAACTTGATCCAGAGTGGGAAAACAACTCAGAAAAAAAAATGGTCCTTTGCATTGTAAGGCAAATGCTATTAATTTTGTCCTCAACCCATGGTTTCTCAGCCTCCACTATATTAACATTTTAGCCAGAAAATTCTAGGTGAAGGGGGCTGCTTTTAAGTTGCAGGATGGTTTGCAGCAGAGTGCTTCTCTCCCACTGGTTATCACTACGAAATTGCTTGAATCTCCTCTAATGAAAAAAAAAAAAGTAGGATGATGTAAGAGTCCCCTTTGTAGGCTATGAATATGTTTTGTTGTCATTGGTTAATAAAGAAACTGCTTTCGGCCAATGACTTATATAGCCAGGCTGGAAAAGATATATAGAGAGAGTAAGCAGAGTCAAGGAGATGCCATGTAGCCACAGCAGTTGACAGATATCAGATAGAATCTTACCGGTAGGACAGAACCACATGGCAATACACAGATTAATAGAAATTAGTTAATTTAAGATATAAGAGTTAGCCAGGAATACTCCTAAGCTATTGGCCAAGCAGTGTTGTAATCAACATAGTTTCTGTGTGATTATTTCAGGTCTGGGCAGCCAGAAATGAATGAGCAGCCTCCACCTACACACAAACATTGCCAACTGTCCCAGGGAGGCAAAAATTACCTCTGCTTAGAATGACTGACCTAATCTCAATGTATATGAACTAGCTGTGAGAAATCAAATGTATGGTAGCACATGAAATTATATAAAATTCTACTGCAATTTTTCTGTAATAGTTTACATTTATCTGCAATTATTAATCATCACATATGGACTGCCACTGAACAAAACAGATTTTTTTCACTCCACCCTGCCCCCATCTCGTGTGAGCACTATTGCTTGCTTGAACCTTGTTCTCTGCTGTAGGTCAAATGCAGCTTTGTTTACCAGTCACCTTTGGAAAGGCACCCATCTGCAACAAACAATCAGACCTGTGGTTGGTATTAGCTGTTTCAAAAGGTCCGGCTTGTCAAATTTTAGAAAGGTCTCCAACTGAAACTCTCCAAGCTATGTCTTAGTTTTGTTCTTTCCAGTGAAGCTGCCACTGACAAAGAATCACTGATTTCTCTTAACTAATGAAAAAATATATATCATTTTATTTTCACTATCCTGTAAAACGTACTGCAAGAAACTGAGGTAAAATTATTTCAAGAACATCCAGAAGGAGTGAGATTTTGGCAGAAGCCTTTCCTGAATCTTAGTGAGCACTGGTGACTGTTTCTCCTCCTAGGCACGCTCCATTTTCTTGCCTGTTCAGATGAGAGCTACCTTCACAGTGAAAAATAGCAATGGAAGTATTAAAGAAGAATAATTGAATATAAGTAAAGTATTAGGTAATGATATCATTTCCATCACACAGCGCTTTGGCAAAATGTCTAGCCAGCCCAAGTCCAGGTTCCAGAACCACGCATGAGCCATCAAGTGCCCAGGCAATTTACATTGCCATCAGGGCCCTCAAGCCCTACATGACCTACATGCAGCGTGATCACGTGATCTATGCATGATGCAGCTATGTAAGCACCTGCGCACATGAGCTAGGCAACCTTTAAAAGCTGGACACACCCACTCCACGCTCTCCTCCTGCACCAACTTCCTCAGGCCTGTGCACATGTCTTTCTCTCTCTTAATAAACCCTCAAATTGGGTTTCATTGTGTGTCTCGTGATCTGTTCTTGCTCCCACCCAGCAATTTCAGGTAGCTTGTAGTCAAATAGCCAGCTTCTTTCTAAACAAATTTAAAATCTTAGAGTATCTAAAATTCGGTGTAGACAAAGATAAACTGATATATCTGTCCTCCAAAACACTTTTCTGAATTACCTTCCGAGTGAAAACACCCTTTAATTCATCTCCTCAAACCAGATGATACCTTACTCATCACTGAACAGCTTCCAGAATGATGAGAGGACTTTCCATTTAAGTTCCTCCATCTCCTATACTTTGCTACTGGTCCTAACAAGATGCTGCATGTCCTAACATGTGCTTTGGTTCCAGCCTGCCTCCTTTCAGTTTGCTTTATATACCACAAAAGCATATGGAGCTAGGTCCATACTTGCTAACTTCACCTGGTATTCCAATATCAAGAGACTGGAAAGATTCAGTCATGACAGGTCACTTCAAGAAGCAATGTCATGACGATTGATGTGTGGGATGCTGAACGTGCCTGATTCTGTGTCCTTTCTGCCAATTCCAGCATGGTGGCTAAGATACAAGCAGCTCGACCACCTGCAGTGTGAACATCTACCTCTCACCCAGGATGACAGCTGTAGCCTCCTCACCATTCTCAGTGATGTCTGGAATCCTTTGTGGTTGCATGATCCCTTAGCTTAGCTTCTGCTCACTTTCTGAGGCCAGGAAGAGCTTCTCTCTATGCCTTTGGATATCTACTGCTATTTCTAAGTTCAATTCATGTATCTTTTTTTAAAGGAAAAAATTTGAACCATCCCCAATGGGAAAAGCACTGAATCATCCCCATGCTTCTGTCTCATCATATTTCTTCTGTCCCAACACCAGTGATTCTTCACTACACTTTGATTTCACTACACTGTGTCAACTCATAGACAGCAAATGCCTTATTGTGATGGGCCGTGATTTATTCCTCTCTGTGCTTGTATGCTCACATGTATGGAATAACTGTGCAATAAAACAATTTCTGATCTATCTAGAGAAAATTATTGTGACATCAAGACAAAGAAGGACTTCTCACTTAAGAAGCATATGGAAATTAATGCTAAGGAATGAGTTCATAGTTAAAATAAAGAGAAGAAAAAATGAGTTACATTCCTTGACTTTTATATACTAAGACATACTTCATCATTTGATTATAATAAATGGAAACTTTGAGGCATCAAGGAAAAGTGGCCAATCAAAATGGCTCTTACTGATCAATCACTACAGCTGTCTGACAAAGGACAGCTGCTTCTAACCTGCAAGCAAATCAGGACTTCAAGGCTGCTTTAACTTACTTGCCCCTGGGTGTGAAGACAGAGGGGTACCAGGGAAGTTTGCTGAGTATACACCATGCAGCTACATTACAGGAGAGAGGAATACTAAGGTTTTTATTACTATTCAGCCATAATATTATTACCTCACTTGGGTGGGGGTTCTGGCAAAAAAAATCTTTGAAAATGAGAATTTTCCTATCAGCTTTATTAACATGATATATTATGTTCTCCTGTTCTATTATGTACAAATTATCTTCTTGAAAAGAAGCCCACATATCTTTGGAGAACTTGTTTAGTACTCCGATTGTGATTTTCATATTCTTAAGACAGATGCAAAGAGAGATTTTTACATATCAATGTTAAAAGTCCTCCTGGGTAGGGGAAATCCTCTCACTATTGTGTAGCACCTCCTGAACACATGTCAAATACAGCTACAGAAGGGAATGGAGCAGCACTGTGCTTTCACCTCTCTCTCTCTCTCTCTCTCTCTCTTTCTTTCTCTCTCTCTCTGCCCTCTTTCCCCCCTCCCTCTCCTTCTTCCCCTCCCTCCTTTTCCTTCTTTCCCTATCTCTATCTCCCCCCATTTAAGCAGAAATAAATATATATAAACATTTGTCTCTCATGAGGGAAGATACACTCCAGATACCATCCAAAGTCAGTCCAGTTCTTGAATGTGTTTTCTGAAAATATAGTGAATTAAGTCTGAAGGGTGCTAGATCCAGATGGACAAGAGCTGGACTGCTGTGGACTCAAAGCAGAGCTTGTAGCTTCTCAAAATGACCATAGATGGATGTAAGTTTTAATAATCAAGATCATAAAGCAAAGATTTTACACTAAAATCATAGCTTAGGAGAGAGCATGAGGAATGAAAGTTGTCTCCACTCAGCCCCACAACAGAGATTCCATCTTACCTTTGCTGTCACTTTTGATGGTCTTTTACCTGGGGTGAAACAAGTCTCACAAATACTAAATGGAAAATTCCAAAAATAATTCATCAGTTTAAATAATTTCTATTGCAGTAAATTATTACCATAGTTCTATTTAATTATTAGTTATTGCTGCTCATCAATCCTTGTGTCTAATTTATATATGAAATTTTATCATAGATATGTATGCATAGTAAAAACAGCATCTAGAGTTCAGTATAATCCATATATGCACACATGCACATGATATAAGAAAGTTTTAAGAATCCATTTACTATCTTGGAATGTATCTTCCATGGGTGAGAGAGGATTATTATAAGTGTTCCATAAGCAGACAAGAAAATCTCAAGGGATGAGGCTGGCATTTAGAGGCTGATGTCCACCTTATGAAGTACCTACCTACAGCTAGATATCCCTCACCTCAGCCACATAAACAAAGGATTTCACAGTGAAAGAGATGTCCAGTCTGGGAAGGGAAGATCTCAAAGCACTGCACATCCTTCCTGAAGTTTGTCTCAGGCACACTTTGTGTCCCTCAGCTGTGCACAAGGTTAGGAGCAACCTAACTCCCAGGGAGTTGTTGTAATGGCTGAGGGAAGTCTTCCAGCAAGGCTGCTTCACAATATCCCTTGCACATGACAGATGCACGAAACAAAAGCTGAGACTCCCCAAGCCTCCAGTGTTGACAAGGGACTTTAAGGGCCGGTATCTAGAAAAGGCCTAGGTTCTACAAGATGATCCCCTAGAAAGTATCGTGCTTAGCAAAGCCACTGAAAGGAAGTCTAGCAGAGAGGTGTGTCACACACATTCCAAAGCACTGACTTGCAGATGTCATACTGACCTCAGTTTCACTAGTGCTGTCACTCTGTTTACAAACCTTTACCATAGTAATCCAGAAACCTAACCAAGGACAGTCCTTGCACTCCATTGTACACTGAATACAGGACTGTGCAGAGAATGGTGATATCCTCAACAATCACAAATCTGCCAATGGCCACTCATCCACTGCTGTGGGTCAATGGTCTTGTACCCTGTCTCTTGTATTGTTTTAACAAAATGTTGATTGGCCACTAGCCAAGCAGAAAGTGTAGGCATGGCAACCAGGCAGGAAGTAGAGGTGACATGACAAAAATAGGAGAATTCTAGGAAGAGTCACCCAGACGCAGAGGAAGCAAGTTGAGAATGCCTTGCCTTTATCAGCATACCAAGCCACGTGGCTGACACAGACAAGAATTATGGGCTAAGATGTAAGGGTTAGTTAACAAGAAACCTAGGCTAATAGGCCAACAAGTTTATAACTAATGTAGACCTCTGTTATTTCTTTGGGACTGAATGACTGCTGGACCAGGCAGGACAGAAATCTCTGTCAACAATCCACAAAGGTAACTAAAATAACAAAGGGAGGAACTGAATACGGTCAGGATGAAAACATCAGAGGCTCTTACTTACAGCTTACAAGAGAGTAGACAGCCACCCCTTTAGATGACAGATTGCCCATATTTACTCAACGTAAATATGGCCACAGTCAGAGAGTGACCTATAAGTCCTACTCCTACATATGCACCCAGCAGATTACCACATAGCCCATACCAGAGTCCTCACAACTACAGTACTTGTTCTAGCTACAATGCTCAGCACAAATGGATGAAGTACATAACTGCATAATTAAAAAAACAAAGAAGAGAATGAACAAAGCAAAGTAAAATATAAGTTAAAGGTATATCTGACAAATGTGATATTGGGTGTGGGATATCAGGCTCAAAGGGATCCACACAGAATGCTTGAATGTTGCAGGTGGAGAAATGGCAAAATGAATCTAAAAGCCAAGTAATGACCTTCAGTAGAGACAATACTGGAGGGAAGCATAAAAAGGGGTGTGTGTTATTTCTTGATTTTGGGGCTTTTACACAAGGTCATGTTCAGTTTGTAAACATCTAGGGAAGCTGCACACTGCTTATCGGTACCTTTTGCAATTGATATGCCTTGATGATCAATGTATTGTGTGTTACTGTTATATTAACACATACTATATTCTTATGAAGAAAACATAAAAATTGAAGTTTCAGGACCAAGCATAAATTCATAAATGCACCCCAAAATCTATTTCCATCCTTTATTAATGCATAATGCAGGTTTTTGCTTTTCCCTGAAATTTCTCCAGCTTCCAGCTGAAACTGTCAACATCTCTGCAGCCAACTACATGAATATACAAAGGTTCTTCAAAGCAAAAATAGGTAAGAAATGTCAGTCTACTCACACTGCACTTTCTACCTTTCCCTTTTACTGACGAAAAAAGAACTTTTGAGAACCCCAAGCTGAAGTTTCCTCTTTCCATCTCACATGCTCTAAAATCACAATCTTAAAAAGCATCCTTTCATAGAAAAGGCGAGACAGGCACGCCAGCAGGTGCCATTTCTAATCCTCACAGCTACCTTCTGCACAGAGAGCTGAGGGCTGAAAGCTGTGATGAGAGTATTCTTCCCACAATTTCATATTCATGGAATTTGTTGTTACTTAACTTTTCACAAATCATTAGTCTGAAGTACCTCTCCATTTTCCCCCCAAATAGTGTCATTTGACCTGGTATCCAGCTTAATACAGACTCTGCTTTTGAATAGATTTCCTCACAAGTGGCAATCTCTAATAGGGTCATGTTGAGAGGCAGCCCTACTACACGCTACCTATTGCATGTTAACGTGATGAGGGTAATTTCAAATGGCATTCAATCAAAAAACCTGAAAGTTTTATTAGTGAGGTTGGGGGCTTTTTCTGTTCAGATGAGGCTTGCTGCAGCTCATCTCGGCATTTTCAACTAAGATTTCAGAGAATGAAATGTTTTAAGCTTCGGGTACTCAATCTTGCACATTTCCATACATACCAAATAGTTGACTGCATTAATAGAATATTGATTGTGCATTCCTTGCATTCATCCAAATAAATATCAGATAGATAACTTAATCACCAGCATGGGTGATCTCCAAATGCAAGAGATAAATGGCACATTAAGCCTTGGAGATTAAACATTTCTTGGTTGAAAAACATATTAACCCTGAATTGCTATTAAAAGTATGCACTTGTATTTAGCTACCACACACCCATTTTTCATGATAGAATTGAATATGTTAAAAATGGATTGCAGTAAGAATTTGGGGGCTAAGACTGCTTATTTCTTCCAATTTGGGGTATCTAAAAGAATTTGCAGCAGAATTCAAGCTTCTTTAGAAAGGATGCTGCAATAAATTTGCTATTGTTGCATGGTTGAGGTGAAGCACAGTGGTAGCTCATATTTGCCCTCCTGAAGCACAAAGAAGCTCAACAGTCAGTTATCATGTTCCAAGAAATACTTGAACATGAGTAGTTGTGACCCCCCAAAAAGATGATACAATATTAGGATTTGGTCAGTATCTGCAAGGACATTTTACAGATCAGAAGCTTGAGGGTGGGGTATTATGAACTTGGTGAAGTAAGAGCAAGATGTGGGACTTAGGATCTTCCTATCTTCCCCAGTTACATGGTCCAACCCTGATACAGGATAGAAGTCTCACTAGAACTCAGGACAGGACCCCGCATTTCCAGAGGTCCTGCTTCTGAAATCACAGTTCCTTTAAAGGAAGAAGGAAGAAACGACAGCAGCAGCAAACAACTTCTGTCCCAGTTTAAACTACACTGAGTTCCTGTTACTTTGTAAGTATGAATGTGCATGGTTGTGGGGTGGAGTGGACAATACATATTCAGATGTATGGCTATTTCTGTGGAAGCTAGAAGAAGATAGTAGGTGTCTTCCTTGCCTTTTGAGACAGCATCTCTCACCAATTTGAGTTCATGGATTCATCTAGGTTGGTTGTCTAGCACGTCCTGTGGCTCTTCCTATCTCTACTTCCCCAGTGCTTGAACTACAGTTATGTTGTATCATGTTCAGCCTTTTATGAGTATTAGGGATACAAATTCAGGTTCCCATGCTTGCCTATCAAGCACTTTACAAAGTGAGCATCTTTAAAGCACTCTTCCTCTGCCATTTATACATATATGTGTGTGTGTTTGTGTGTGTGTGTGTGTGCTGTCTGCTAAGATTTTTAGGTTCAGAAACAATCTACCAAACTACAATTCCTCTTCTCATAACCTAGTCCTTATGTATTGGAGATCTGTGTTTTATCTCAGCTTAGGATTTTATTTCTTGAACATTCAGATCTATTTGTTCTATTATTTATTTTATTATTTAAAATACCAAGGAAAAAAATTTAAAAGTTGAGCAACTGGAAATAGAGAAGTTTCCTATTTCCAACAAACAAGCATACACTTGTTCCTTTCATAGTCTTTCATTTACACAGTTTTAGATTATACTGCCGTAGAGATGGTGTAAAATGCCAAATAGTATCTAGAAAAAAAACATTTAAGGCACTTCTGCTTTATACAATCGTGGCGGATTAAAGCCTCAGATTTCAAAACAGTCTACACTCCGCAAGTTGCCGTTACAATATACTTGAGCCCTTTAGGTAGTCAATGGTCTCTAGCTGCCGTGCCTTGGTACAAAATATGTCTGTGACCTTTTCCCTTAGCTGAACTGTAAGAAATGGTGAGACTTTTGAACAAAGAAGCCCTAGAGGAAGACCAACAAGGAGACACCAGGTAGCTTTGCCTCTGTTTCACTGCTCGGTCTCTCCTTCCCAAACAGGACACACAAGAGCAGGAGGATGACATTTCTGAGATCGGAGCGCATGCGTTCCTCAACACCTTAACTGTAAATTTTACCTCCTTTGCAAATTCCTAACCCACCTCTGCTCCAAATTACCAAATCACACAAAGTTCCAAATGGTGCCCAAGAGGGAATTGATCAAGTAACAGGAGGCAAGATCTAGAGCTTTAAATATTTCAAATCCTGAGGGGAAAATTATTTTTGATATCCAATAATAAAATCTCACCATTTATTCGACTACATTTTGTGTGCATGGGAGGGGAAAATATATATGTATATTCAAATAACTAGATTTAGATAGCAGCTCATTTTCTAGCTTGTGTTTTTTAATTGAAAATTATTATCAGTATCACTTGATTTAGTTTTACTGTTCATAACCAGCATCGTGAAAAAGCTCAGATTTGAACAGTTAATGGAAATAATTAGCGAATAGCTCCAGATCTCTTTAGAAGTTCCCTGAACACTATTAAGTGCATAGTAACAAAGTGAAATATTAGTATCTATAGCTGTTGTTTGTTAAATGGACCATGCCCCATTTTGTTTTACAATTTATGCAGAGCATCTTGGCTTTTAGAGGAGATGTTCACAAAAGCTATTAAAATGCTTTATAAGGAGAGTTCATTTGGAGCTACCAAACCAAGTTTGGCTTAGAACATCAGCTAAGTATGCTTAAAGACATTCAAATGGCTTTCCATCATTCCAAGGAAAGCAATAATATGTGGAGGAAAGTCCTTACATAGATGAACTTTAAAACAATTAAGACAGATATGTAATAGAAGTAAAGGAAATATGCTCAGGGTCAAAATATGATGTTTTTGGAATGGCAAGTCATGATTTAAATAACTCTAAGCCCAAATTTTAATTTTAATATATTCCTATACTAAGAGTGTTTCCTCAATATAAAGAGTGCCAAGTTCTAAGATAAATTTGGATTCAGTACTGTGATAAACGGTGGCCATATGTGCTGGAGACATACAGGAATGAAACACTGGAGTAATTGTGTGTGAGGCCTTGGGTTCGCTCACCATCCATAGAGGAAAAGAAAAGAAAAGAAAACAAAACAAAACAAAAAACAAACAGTAATGATTCTTAAGGCCAGCCATGGTGGCACAATGCCTATAACCCCAGCAATGGGAAGGGGCAAAGGCAGGGTTAATGGAAAGGCTCTCTCTAAGAGTGGGTTTCTCAAGAAAACCTCACACTTTATTGTCTTTATAAAGGCTGCATAGAGTTTGAGTAGGGTTCGTAGCTATTATCTCTACAGCACAACAAGAACTTTGCAGGAGATCCCAGAAGCATTCCAAAGTTGTGTAGATATAATCACAATGGATATGGCAAAACTCTAGGTAGAAGAAATGTAAGAAGTTAGGACAATACCATACTGTAATCAAAAGATAATAGTTTTATTTGTGAGAATCCTGGGAAATATTCAAGAGTGGACGAAGACCCTACCTGTAGTAGTGCACACTCAGCTATAAGCCCAGTTATTGTTAACATTCACATATAAAATCTTTCTGTATAAAACCATATTACTTCTCTGTTGGTGACTTTTGCAGCAAGTGTTGATATTGTGCTGGAGTCTAAGATTCTCAGCTGATGAGAGGCTTTGGTCAGACTCCACAGTAAAGAGGGCTCCAAGGGTTCCATCATTTCTTTTAGCTTTCTATCCTGTCTTAGGCTGATGATAAAAGTACAGATTAATCTAATATGATAATAATTGTAGGGTAAGATTGGATATTGATTTTCTGATCCAGAAAGCTATGTTCCTTCATCAAGCTACAGAAGGAGGTTTAATACTGTTGCTTTGCCTAAGAAGTTATTTATAACATACTCAGAATTATGTGGGTGATTTTGAGTTATATAAACATCTCTCAGTAAGATTCTTGGTCCTGACTTTGGGATTCCCCACTCATTCTCCTTAAAAAGGAAAGATCCCTATGGGTTGGTGAGACTTTGAGGGTATTACTTACCAAATATGTTCTTCCCCCTTAGAAAGGTTGTAACCAATTAATAAGAGGATTGAAATATAGTATCAGATTTGTATCCTGAGCCCTGTGACATCTATTGCCCATCATCTATTGTTCTCTTCATTCCTTCCAACAGAAGCTTGGTTTTCTCCATTTGTTCTGGTATCATTTGCACTGCACAAGGGAAGATAAATTCACCCAAGTCAGAAAGTGGTTGTAACTAACAGCAAAGCCATCCTACTCTTGCCAAGAGTTAAAGTATTTTTAGAAGCCATGACTAAGACCATGGAAATCACCTATTAAAGGAACACATAGAATTTTATGAGAAAAGGCAAAAAAAAAGTGCAGTTTCCATGGTTCCTTGTTCATACTTCATCAGGTAATTGGCAGCAAACAATATGCTAACTATATGATATGGATATGATCTATATGTATACAATGATGGCTAGTGTTAATTGTCAACTTGATGTGTAGTGATAAGGGAGCGCAGGCCTGCTTTTCGTCCCACCCGGCTCCCACACGGCTAGCTTATAC
>LOJH01028891.1:0-17602 GCA_001685095.1 Ellobius talpinus | reverse complement strand
ACATGCTCCATCAGTCCCAGTCCAGCTGGCCTTGATGAGCTCCCACTAGATCAGTCCCACCGTCTCCATGGGTGAATGCACCCCTCGCGGTCCTGACTTCCTTGTAATTTTCTCCCTCTTTCTGCTCTTCATTTGGACCTTGGGAGCTCAGTCCAGTGCTCCAATGTGGGTTATAAACTACTTTACTCATAGTCTTGCAGCAGTCTCACTAGTTACGAAGTAGTAATAAGTTGGATAGAATTTGCTTGTTAAATCATTTGCTTAAATTATGCATAAGCGTCATGCTGGGCTTTAACTTAAACTAATAGTATTTCTAATAATACCACTACAGAAACAAGGTACTAATAATTTCATTTTTGTTACCCCCTACTTGGTTTGCAAATATGGGGTTATATATTTGAGACTAAAAACAACAAAAAGACAGGAAAATGACAGATCTTTTTTATGTAAGTAGTAATATATATATATATATATAAAAATGCAAATTTCTCTCAGTACAATCCCATTCCAGTACACACACACACACCAAACACCAAAAGAAGTAAAATAACAATGTTCTTATACTTTATAGAAAGTTCATTTGACAAGTTATGTGAGTATGACTTTAAAATAGCTATGTGTTGATAATTAAAACTGAATGAATTATATAAATAATGATTAATCCCATAATAGTTTCTATTTATCTCAGAGAAAATTGAATTTCTTTATGTGCATATACATCATTACAACTAACTTTATTAATTTAATATGTATATGTGCTCATACATTGAATAAATACATGTAGAATTATGCTGTCCTGAACACCAACTTAATAAGAATCACCACAGATATTTCTTCCATAATGCATTTCCAATTCTGCTGAGTTCCTCACAGCTTCTGGAGATCCACTTTATATATCATAATTCAAAGTGAAGAAAAAGCATGTCTGGAGTTGAAGTGTATCATAGAATGCTTTTATAATGCTTTAGGATTTTTATTTTTTTGCATTGAATTTGTAAATTTGAGTCTAACAAAGTTTTGTTGTTTCTTTTATTTTAAATTCTGGATCTTCACACTAGAGCTTTACAGAACATATTTCTCCATAATACCACTTATATGTATTTGTTCTCAGAGCTGAACATTTGTTATTGGGAAATCAATCAACTAATTGCTGTGTTCATTTTATAAGCTCTGCTCTCATTATTCTGTGGGTTCCCATGTGTGTTGAGCAATATGTATATATGTATAAACTGTTTATACTAGTGTGTAACAAGTATGAACGGAAAAGAGGCTATGGAGGGGTGCACAGGAGTGTTGTGAGAGAGAAGACAGATGAGGAAATAATGCAATTGCAGTATAATCTCAAAATAAGTTTAATAATTTTAAAAATTATGCTGAGGTAGATTATATTTTCCTTAGAAGCATTTCCTATTGAAGTATGTTTAGAAATTAATAATTAACCTCTTTTTAGCTGTTAATTTATTCTTTGTTCAACATTATATTTTTACTGATTCCTTGATGAGATCAATCATACTGCACTATCACATTTGCTTCCCAGTTCTTTTCTGTCCATTCCGCAGTCTTTGTGACCTCTCCCCAATAGCAACAACAACAAACACTCGTCTAATATTTGTTACATTTTATTAACTACACAGACATACCGAAGCATGGTCAAACTCTCATTGACCTTCCCTTGAATCGAAATGAATCTTCTCTCCGGAACCTCTGCTAGAAACCATATAATGTGCAAAGGGACACCCCCAGGATACTACCACAATTTCTTTTAGTTTTTAGTTTTTTGGTTTTTGAAACAGGGTTTCTCTGTTTATCTCTGTCATGGAACTCTCTCTGTATACCAAGCTGGTTTCAAATTCACAGAGACCCACCTGCCTCTTTCTCCCGAGTGCTGGGATTAAAGGTGTGTGCCACCACTGCGCAGCCCTACCACAATTATTAAGAGCTCTTTTCGATGACTTCCTACATAAACTGTTACTTGGGAAGGGGAGCTCTGTTCGGGGTAGGTTGTCATAGAAGTCTTCCATGTCTCTCTTTCTCAACTGTGTATCTGCAATTATCACTATCACTGTCAAGCTAGTTTATTTGCTTCCTATCATCTGTGAGGGCTTCTGCTTGGTTTCAGGCTACAGCACAGAACATGAAGAGGGCTCTCAGAGAAGGGCCATGGACCCAGACCCATACATCAGATGATCAGTGACAAATGACATCAATATGGCTTCAGGTTTCAGTACAGACCATTGACAACTTCTTGGCCTTGTCAGTAATGCTGCCAGGGGTCATACTGATCTGAGTGGCCTGTGCTGCCACCTAAGGTCAAGGTGATGTCCAGGTATGTGATGCTGCAGATGGTAATTCCTGCATCCATGGCATTTCTGCAGCCAATTCTGTGCTGATGTTCCTGGCCATTGTTACTACCAAAGACCATAAATATGTCTGTGGTGTGTGCTGCAGCCTGAAGCAATGTAGATAGATATTCATGGGCAATGCTGCTCCTGGGGGAAGCACTGATATGGGTGGCCGTTGCTGCCACCTAGGGCCATAGGGATGTGCAGATCTTGATAATGTTCAGTGCCTATGTTATCCAACAGCCAAGCACATGTCCATGGTTAAAAAAATATATACTTGGGATTTCCAAATCCTATGATTGTAAATTTGTTTCTTTCTGTTGATCACTTGCACACAGAGTCAATGTGTAGGTTTGAATGTATTTATCCCCCATAGCCTCATAGAGAGTGGCACTATAAGGATATGTAGCCTTGTCCAAGGAAGTGTGGTCTTGTGGAAGAAGTGTGGTATTGTTGGAAGAGACTGGATGACACATAACTTTAATCCAGATCTTGAGGTTGTGGGCACATCTTTCATCTGGGCCATACTTTCTATTGGAAGTGTGTCACTGGGGGTGGGCCTAGAGGTCTTTTTCTCAAGTTTCCTTTGGTGTGACAGTAAAGTCAAAATCTTGTTGCCTGAAAGATGTAGTATACTAGACTATTTCTCCAGCACGATGCCTGCCTGCATGCCACAATGCTCTAGACCTCTAAACTATAAGAGAACCACCATTAAATGTTTCCTTTATAAGAGTTGCTTTTGTAATGATGCCTTTTTTTCAGCAAGTAGAAATGTTAATACAGTGAGATATAGATAATAATAAACAAGTTTAAGATACAGATATTAATTCAGTTATACATGCAATAATCTTAAACAAACTAAAGGATATTTAATGTCTTTTCCATTGTGAATGCAAAAATTAGTGAGACACTCTCTCAATCCGGAAACAGTATTGCCTCACGGATAAGCACAGACGAAGCCATCTATGCTAAATAATAAAGAGAGCAACTCCTGCCAGCCAGTTAGGCTGAGTGCAGATCTGAACCTCTTTCCATTTCCCAAATTTCTATATCCCAACTTTTCTCTTTCCTCATTTCTAATGGATTCCACAGATCTTCTCCTCCTAACCTTCCTTCTCCAACTCCTGGCTTAATCCAACCTCCAAATCCAGAGGGTTCTTTCTGTAAACACAAGTCACTTCTGCCAGGGAAGCAGATGGAATAACAGCACAACTTCACATCGTCTTCTGAGTCTTCAAATCAAACCCCCAGTCTCAGCTCCACCTCAGCAACAGAACACCTGCTGCAGACTCTCCTCTCTTTCCACGTCTCCAGTGGGTCCCACAGATCTTCCCCTTCTGGTCTCCCTCCCTCCATTCTTTGCTCTGTCTCAGCAGCCCCACTCCAGCAGGCACTCCCGCCAAAGAATGTAAGATAACTGAAGATCCCCACATATCCTTCTAATCCTCTAATTCCGATTTCCCAATCTCATACCCAGCCCTATAGCAGAACACAAGCTTTTTCCTATCCTCACTCTCTGTACCCATTCCCAGATGACTAACTAAGAACATACTGGTCAGAACACACTGTTTCCCTTCCTTACACCAACCTTAACTCATATCCACTCCTAAGTCTCAGATATCATTCTTCAGATACATATTTACCTGCATCTCCCAGTGGCCAAAAGTGTCAATACTAGACGAATTTACTACCAAGCAATACACAGCTAGCATACTCTTTGAAGAATCAGTGAGGGCGAAAGAAACAAAACACTCACCCAAAAAATATAAAACCAGATATTAGTACCTACAATCATAATTTTCCCAAACCCAGATACCTAGACACAAAAGCAGAACCAATTACAGCCAAGTTAATGTGTCTCCATGAGATCTCAGCAAACCTTCCACAATAGTCCATTAGTAAAACAACCTTTATGAATATGATAAAGGTCCTTAAAGACAATATGAATAAAAAATCTATGAAAACATAAACAGTGGAATGAAATGAATAAAACAAACTGAGACCTGAAAATAGAGAGATGATAGAAAAAAACTTAGGGAATCCTGTAAATGAAAAATTTAGGAACTTAAACAAGAAACTCAAGGGAAATTCTCAGCAACAGAATATAAGAAATAGAGGAGAGATTTTAGACATTGAGGAGAGATTAGAAGAAATGTCAAATAAAATATTAACTCTAAAATGACCCAGGCACTACTAAATCTGGGAGTGTGAAAAATACAAATATAGAACAATACCAATAGGGCATGGAAAACGTCAAGCAACCACACCCTAGAACAAAATATCCTTTGTCTAGGCAGTGCATCCTATAACCATATCTTAGGATAAGCATCATGTCATATAACATTGAATGGAGCCAGAATAGGTCTGAACTCTCTGACCTTAAGTCAAGGTGGAATGTATTCACTCTGTGGGCTCCAACAATCATAATTGGCAATATTACATGAAAAGAAAGTATTTTCATTCAATAAAAAGGAAAAACAATGGAAGTGTGTTCACTACTTCTGGTTATTAAAAGTTGAGCATTAAACAAAGTTATCTGAAACTGGGGATCTACTTGATATTTTGAATTTCTATTAAATTTACTGAAAGTAAAAACATGTTGGCATAATCCTTGTAATAAAGTAATAGAATTCAAAAGTCTTACATACAAAATAAAGTATTTTAAATGTTTATTTTATCTAACATTTATGTGTTCCTCTGTTATTCATATAAATGAATCTTTTTACTCAAAGAAGATAGTTATAATATAGTCCGATATCTGCCCCACACCGACTTGTTTTAAAGTTATAACATGACACATTTGGCATAAAAGAAGATAGTAATTGACTTTGTTAATCTAAATTCTATTATGTAAATGGAAGTAATTATTATTTCCCAAAGTCTTCATAATTCTTCCAATGAAAGAATGCATGGAAGTAGAAAAAGACAAGATCTCCTGAATAAATTGGGAGCATGGGGACCTTGAGAGAGGGTTGAAGGGGAAGGGAGAGGTAAGGAGGGGTGCAGAGAAAAATGTAGAGCTCAATAAAAATCAATTAAAAAACAACAAAAAATGAATACATGGAACAGTATTACACTGTACTTCCAATAAGTGAATTAGTAACATTTTATTCAATGTCATGCAATTTGGAATATAAAATTATTTGTTTGAAATCATTAATACCCTGATGAAATTGTGGTGCTGAATTTGGTGTGATGTCAAGACACTTGGCCTCTCTCTCTTCATTTTTACAAATTTATGTTATTCACATGGTACAGGGACATACGACAAAAACAGGAAAAATACTTATATACCATTAATAGTATAAGAACTCAGAGCATCCTTTAAATGTAAGTGTAATATTTGACAGTAAATGCTTGCCAAGATGTGGGGTGAGAAGCCACATTCACTCCTGATGGTGGTTTAGATTATTACTGATAGTATAGAAATAAATATAAACATTTATTGATAAATTAAATATATCCCTTTATTCCTGGTGCATGAACTGGCTTTTTGGAGCCCATTCCTTATGGCGGGATACCTTGTTAAGTCTTGAAGCAATGGGGAGGGACTTGGTCCTGTCTCAGCTCAATATGCCTGACTTAGTTGATTCTCCATGGGAGGCCTTACCCTCTCTGAGGAGGGAATGGTGGGTGGGGGAAAGGGAATAAGGGAAAGAGGGGAAACAGTGGTTGGTATGTAAAATAAGTTTAAAAAAAGAAAACGAGACATAAAATAACACTTCAATATGATGCAGTTGTACCATATCTAGGCATATATTCTATTTGGTGGTTGGTTGAAAGAGTATTGCCCCCAGTTGCTAATAGATTTGAATACTTAGTCACCAGGGGGTGGTACTATTTGAAAGGTTTAGAAGATGTGGCATTGTTGGAGAAATTTTGTCACTGTGGGTAGGATTCAAATTTCAAAAGCCCATCCCAAGCCCAGATTTTCTCTCTTCCTATGGCCTAGGATTCAAGTGCACAATGCTCAGCTACTTTACCAGCATCATGTCTCCCTGCATGCTTCCGTGCTCTCCACCATGATGAGGAGGAGGATGGACTAAACCTGTGACCCTGTACGCCAGGACCAATTAAATGCTTTCCTTTATAAGTTGTGTTCTGCTATTGGTGTTTCTTCACAATAGTACACCGACAAAACATAAAATATTTAAACAGAAGTCTGATGCTCTGTGGAATAAAGGGAGTGATGACCTCAGGATGCAATCTCATTCAGCTAAGCTTCCAATTTGTGGAAAGGGGTTAAAGAAAAGCCTAAAAAATTAGGGAAACTGTCGAAAACCGGAAGCTGGCACAACTAAAATAGAAAGAGGAGCACAAGTTCCATCTTCAGCCAAGGTACTTTGGATATAAAGTCAAGGAAACAAGAAAGAGGTTGGAAATTTTGCCTCAATGACTAATTGTCATGGTTACAGTGAACAAACCTGAAAATAGTCGGAAAGTGGATCAATATTTTGACATCAATTATGGAGTTGCAGAGTTTTGAGCTTGGCCAGTTGGGTTTTGGTTTTTGCTTTGATCTTGTATTTCTTCTCAATGCTCCCCTTCCTCCCTTTAGGAATGTTAATCCATAGTCTATGTATTGTATATTGTAAATATATGATCTGGCTTTTAGTTTGATTTTATAAGAGTTACTGCTAAGAGACTACTTTGAGACTCAAGAGAAACTTTGAACATTGGAATTCTATGTAATATTCAAACTATGGCAGACTATGGGCACCTTTGAGGTTGAACTAACATCATTTTGCGTTATGATATAGGGAAAAGTCAAAGATTCCCAGGCAAGGAATATGAATGAGAATGGTTCCAAATGCTCTTAGATTTGAATGTGTGGTTACCAGAGAGTGGTACTATTTGAAAGGATTGGGAAGTATGGCCTTGTTGGAGTAAGTGTGTCACTCGAGGTGGGCTCTGAAGTTTCAAAAGCCTATGCCAAATCCAAAGTCTCTCTTTTCATGCTGCCTGCAGCCTCAGATGTACAACTCTTAGCTACTTCTCCAGCACCATGACTACCTGCATGTTGTCAGTCATGCTCCCTGCCATGATGCAATGGACTAAAACTGAAACTGTAGGCAAGCCCCAATAAAATATTTTCCTTTATAAGAGTTTCCATGGTCATAGTGTCTCTTCAAAGAAGAACACTGATTCAGAAATAGCTCAAAGATTTTATAGCTTATGAAATATTTATGCATACATCCAAGTTTATTGTTAAATTAACAATAGCAAGAAATGGAAACATGTTGGGTCCGGCCTAACCAGTCTGTACTTTCCAGAGAAGAGGAGTATGGATTGAGGAAAGAAATAAACAGGAGACGGAAGACAGAGTCAGGAGGGCTTCCAGTGAATTCTGTGATAAAAGCCCATAGTTTGTTGTTCACAGTCCTTATATACCCAAATCAAAAGGGGAGGACACAAGACCTCCATGATACAAAGAGCAAGCAACTGTAACTACCTCCTTAAATCTCAAAACACCTGTTAACAATGACCTAAGTTAAACTTCCTGTTGTCTGGCTTTGGGAAGCAAATCATCCAGTAACCACACATTTGGTCAAACATCCTGTTGTCTGTCCTTGAGGAGGAAAAATAGGTTTAAACTCTCTGACCTTTAGTCAAGATAGAAAGGATCAAAAACTTGGGGCCCTCACAGAAACAGATTAAAATATAGCGAAGCTGAAGGAATAGTTATGAAAATTTTGGGACTGATTACTTGTTAAGATGAATAAAATAAAATAAATACAGGCTCATACATTAACCAAAATGGAAATTCCAGTCAACAACTATATTAAAAGTCAGTATGCTTTTTTTTTCTAAAGCCTAGCAGCTAACACATTTGACTATTTCAAGCACTTGAGAGTATTTGGAGAACTTATACTCTCAAATGCTGCTTATGGGTATGAGAATGGTTACATTAATTTATGGAAAAAATTAAGAATTTATTCATAAAGGAAACACATAACCACAGAAAAGCAATATTACCTCTAGGTGTTTTGGCTATAAAATGGAAGTACATTTGTGGTCATCTAAATATCTTTATTCATGGAGCTCCATATGGGTAGCATAACAAGCATCTGTCAACTTATCTCTGCATTGAAAAAGCAAAATATGTGGAATAGGTGGGATACTTCCTCAGAAGAAAATGAACAAGTTGTAAGTATAAATAACAGGGAAAGTGCATTTGCAAAAGATAAAGTGAGTGAAATTATCAAGATCCAATATATTGAATACAGTATAATTTCATTTATATGATATTATAAAAATAAACACACAAGAAAAATAGAACTTTAAATTGAGAGTATCTCAGTATTTATCAATGTGCTGACTTACAGGGAGAATACTGAGTGTAATGGATCTTGGGCAAAGGCTTTCCATTGACATGGGAATATTGGATATAAAAAATATGTATTGATTTATTTACTATCTGCACTTGTAAAACATATAAAAATATATGCTTAATGGTTGATTTGTTTTTCAATGAACTTGTTAGCATTTAAATAAGAAACATAATAAATCTTTAGTCTTTAAAGTGGCTTAATTAACATTTGTACTTGGTTTCTGGGAACTGAGCTCTGGTTCTCTCACACTTCTGAATGAAGTCATCACCCCAGACTTGGTATAGGTCATGTTTATACCTATACTAATGAAAAAACAATAAGTCTATGCTGTCTCAACCAAGTCCATTGTTTTTAGTGTGGAGACATCTCTATTTAAAATTTAGGCTTAATTCATTAATCTTCAAGTATCACATATTTTAATTAATTTTATTGTTTTACATATTCAGTAATATCTATAGTAAACTTTCTTCTTAGGTTACATACTTTTTGTTGTTGTCATTTGTTTGTTTGTTTGTTTTTGTATCACCTTATTTGTTTCTGTGTTCGTGTGTTTTTGTCTGTGCTTTGGAATACTAGAGAACATTACCAAAACTAAGATATTTTTCTAACATTAGGAATTGAGTAATGAAAAAACAATAAGTCTTTTTCTCCAAAACCCCAAAAGAAAAATGTAAAAATCTATCAAAACCTCTACTATTGGGAAGTATATGAACGACTGAGGGTTTGTTAAAAAGTAAACTTACTCCTCAGTTAGAGCATTAGATTTCATGTATCTCTAACCTAGGAAACTTGTAGTATCCTCTTATAATAGCCTGTGCTTCCTATTGTCTGCAAACTAACCTTCACATTTGGAGTGGTTTGGCAAGACCACAACTCTCTATTTGAGCAATAATGATCAGAGTAGTAAATATTTAGAAAGAGAAATTTTGTCATATTCTATGGGTATGCTGCTGAAGAGTCCAAGATAAGCAAGAGATGTAAGAAGAAATTAAAGGGCTAACCCCAAGTCATAGGAACTGGAACTGAAATGCTATATTCTTATGGAGAATATACACATGATCAATAAATCTTAGAGAGTATCTAAGCACTCTGTGCGCACCTGTTAGAAAATAAAATGTTAAAGATACAATTCATCATCTGTCTAAAGTTGACACCACATAAAAGACAAAAATATAGCTGACTAGATGATGTTTTATTGGTTATAAGGTTTATCAAATAGTCTTTGATATATATTATTTCCCTGTAAAACTGTGTTGAAATTAGGATTTTTTTTTAGGAAGGAAAGCATATAAACAAGAGTTTTGAAAGGAAGAAGAGTTATAAATGGCTCATACTTCAGAGGATATATTATAAAAATGTAGAGATATCATAAAAAATGTTGAGAATATAAGACACCCTTAAGGACATAGGAGAAAATGAGGAGTATTTGATGATGCCCTAATTTGTACTCAAAAATAGAACAAGAGACATAAATACGTTATTCAAAATAGTATAAAGAATCATATTTCTCAAACAAGAATATCTTCAAAATTATTTTTAATTGCCTTAAGAGATAGCTCAGTTTGTAAATTGCTTGTTTATAATGAGAGGGACCCAGGATCTTTCTCCAGCACCCACGTAAAAAAAGTCTCTGTTGGCACATGTTTGGTTTCTCAACACTGAGGACATAAAGATATGTGGATCCTTGGAGCTGATCAAACAGATATCCTAGCATACTTAGCAAGTGATAGGTCCCAGTCATTGGGCCTGTATTTAGAAAAAGGGGAATAGTTTCTTTAAAAAAAAAACTAATCACTTCAGACCATCATATGAAGGTACATCCACATAATCCTAAACACAAATATGGACTCACATGTACATATAGACTTACACACATATCCTATGAATGTATTCATATATTTAAATTATTCAGAAAGAAATAGAAATAATGTATCCACAACGAGGGACAAGGAATCATTGTGGAATTAAAATAAAAATGAAAATAGAAAGTTTCATTGTTGCACTGGCATAAACATCGATTGAACCTAAATATATGACGTATACTTTATACGCAAATAGGAAATAATTTAGCAAATAGATGCTATCTTAGTAAGTTTGCATTTTAAGAAAGAGAAAATATTTTGAAGCCTTTCCTTTCATCTTTTCCTCAAGATATCAATATCAATTTACACATTTGAACAAGCCATTACAACCAAAATCAAAACAAAACAAAGTAAATTGCAGAGGATATAACAGACCTTTCAACAAATTGGGCACAGCAGATATTTTTGAATTCATAGTTTTATACTTTTATTTCCTTTAAGAGAAATTCTTTCATATATATATATATATATGAAATATGTTTTATCCACTTCTTCTCAATTGAGCTAAAGTAACTTTCAGCATTTCTCTGTCTCAGGCTTCTTTCTCCATTTCTATTATCTATTGTTGAATTATTCTATTTTTTGAAAATTTTGAGGTATATTCAAATATATATATATATGTGTGTGTGTGTGTGTCAAGTATGAGTTCTGTGTATACATTTTCCATGCTTTTCTTTTATGTAGATGATCAGGCAGTATTATGACATATCACCTAAATTGCTCACCTATTATTTTAGACACAAGCATAACCTATGAAAGCAAGTAAGTTTTGCTCATGCATGAACTGGATGGCTTTTGAAAGAAGTAAAAAAGTCTATTAAAGATTTGAATGTGACCATAAATTATTTTCTTTGGAAAAATAATCCACCTGTTTATACTACAATGATGTTTGATTATTGCTATACTATCTCTGTCATTATTGATGTCATTTTGAATTAGATAAAATAAATCATCTGTTTTCAAGAGAGTTTCACTATAAGATTTACTAACAGTATTAGAAAACTATGTTGTCTCACTGTATAATAAATAAAAAATATAAAAAATGACAACCAATGAATTTGGTGAACACCAAGTATTTAACAGTGTTATCTAAAAATAATAAATGTAAATAAAAGAAAAGCAGTGTATTTCAGCACATGAGGAACATAAGTAAAAGAGGAATGTTAGATAACCTAATAGTGGCAATATTCATATGAGAAAGTTGCTTAATATATTTCAGTAGTGACACTAAAGTAAGTTATTTTTACATTTGAGACTCCAGGTATGTTTAGTCTCTAAGAGGAAACACATTTATAACCTTTCAGGTGCCTTATACAAGCTAAACTAGATTTTACATCTAAAGTGGCAAAAATACCAAAATTGGGTTTATTTTCTCCCATTTTTCTGATTATTATATTGTTGTTCTTTATATGTTTAAAATTCTTGAAGGGAAAATAACAGGCAATATCATATTACTGCAGAATGAGATATTATTCCCATTTTAGACCCCACAAAATCCTGTTGCATAAATGGTTTTCATATAGACAGGTTATTACTCTCTCAGAGTGTTTTGGTGACATAAAGGTCTGTAATGTCAAAAATATTAATACACAAAAGTGTTCAGAAAGATCAAAGTGGAGAGTACATTACTTGTTGTACAGTCATAACACACTTGTTTCTAGTATATTACAACACATGGTTGAATGGAAAAATCAATTCTAATAAATTGCATTATATGCTTAAAGGTAAGCAGTGTACACCCTAAAGAAGATTCTTTCACCCATTGTTTAACAGATACAACTGAAATAATTGTGCTTTTAGGAAGTAGGAATAGACTGCCAAATTAAAGAAATGTCTAGCTAACTACATAGTTATTATTAATGTAGAGATAGGCAGATAAAGTATGAGCCAAGTGGTGACAGTTACTCTGAAGTTCAAGAAGAGGACACATTGGAAAATTCAAAGAAACAAACAAAAAAAAAGAATTCAATGGTGTCATAATAACATCAGTAATTGCTTAAATCCAGAGTCTGGATGAGATTTATAATATTACCTTCCAACTGGAAGCCCAAGATTCTTAATTTCAAATCTTGACAGATTATGCATAGTGAACACAAAGGTGAGAAATAAGGCAGAGGTTTTCCATAATCCAACTGGAAAAAATAGCCAAGGAATAACAATGGGACAATAGTAATTAAATATTAAATATTATATCATGAAGAGTCTAAAAAGGATATCAATAAAGATAAAATAAAAGGCATAAATACAATAGCATTTAATGGAAAAGTAAGCCACGAATTTGAAAAAGAGAAAGGATGGGTATGGAGGAAAGAAAGAGAGGGAGGAATCTCAAAAATATAAGATAAAATTTTAAAATTTAAAAAAAAAGAGTTCTATCAGAAACCAAGACAAAAATGGACTAAAGAGAATGGAGAGGAAACCATGACAGTAGTCAGCACTATGACAGTAATGAAAATTATGGGAAGAAATTCTTCTTTGAGTACATCCAAAACTGTGTCTAAAATTTTCAAGAAAATAAAAAAGGCAGGGAGCTAAAGTGATCACTTAGTAATTAAAAATGAGTGCTACTCTTTCAAAGGATGAGTTTGGTTTTCCAAAGGTCATATTCAGAAGCTCAGAATCCTAGCTCGTGTTTTATAAGATCAGACACCCTTTTATGGCCTCTTTGAGAACCTCCATTGCCATGAATATACTCCTACATAATACATGTGAAATATATGTCATTAAAATAATAAAATATATCTGCTAATTACATAAAACAGAAAACACAATTAACAATAAAGAGATAACATAAAAGTCAAAAGCATTTCATAGACCTGAAAATGTGGGCAAAGATGGGACAATTGTGTAAAGGCAGAATGTATATGAAAAGATATGTATAGAAATTGATATTATAGGTTGTAGCCATACTTTCTGTATTCTGGTCAAAAAATAATCCTATTATATTTTATGGTTCTCATATTAATTATACATAATTATACAATGACAATCATTGTGATAATTCAATTGATGTACATAGCATGTAATGACCTATTATGGTAGTTTATGAAATCTGGAAATTTTTGAGTAACAAAAATAATTCATGTAAATACTAAGCATGTTGTATTTGAATGTGTATTTATATTGTATAATCGTTATATTGGTGAAGATAATACATGCATCTTATTGTCCTTACTTTATATTTGAAAATAAGAAAGACGCCTGGTACACTGATGTTAAACCTACTGAATGGACAATAACTTAGAATCACCATGACCTGACTTATATACAACAGCACTGTACTTACAGACGTGGCTTTGAGATAAAGTGTGTTTTGCCACTCACTGAAGTGTAATAACAGAACTAAATTTAATTACAGACAAAAAATGTTGCTTTTCTGAACAATTTATTTTATACTCGATGGAATTAATTTTTAGAAATATAAAGTTTGAATTTTTGAGAGTGCAAATACTTAAACTTTGCCCTAAAAGTTCATTTTCTATTCTCCTTCAGGGAAAAAAAATCAAATACACCTTCCTAAAACTGAAAGTGAAATAGAGCCTTATCTTTTGCCAGTAAATGAATATTATCTTGGATCATTTTGTTGAATAAGTCTCTTAAGTATTTGTCATTCAACTTCCAATTAAAGGGAAACTCCCCATGGGATGCCTGAGTGTCTTGTTGAGACTAAATCTATCCTGGCTGTTTGCATTTGCTCTTCACTGAGTCATAGAAATAATAAGATTGCTTGCTGCTGTGAAGTGGCAATTTCTAGAACAACCTTAGTAAAACAGCAATCAGAAGTCTTATTTTGATAACAGAATCCAATCAGCATACATATACTATCAAATAATTAATATCATCCTTTGATTTAGTATATACATTGTAAAATCTACACAAAAGATTTGTGAACAACTCAAAGCCTTTTAATATTCCACAACAAATTATATATTTCTGGTGCTAGAGAACTGGCTTAGCAGTTGATGGCACTTATTCTTGCAGAGGAAAAGGGTTTGATTTACCTCATATATAGCATGTAACAATCATCTGGGCTACAAAGTATCTGATGAGCCTCTCTTCTGACCTATCTGAAAACCCATAAGATATGTTCCACAAATGTCCATGTAAGTAGAAGACTCGTACCAATAAAATAACCACATATTTAAAAAGTTACTCCCAGTTATCAGAGCATGACATGGCATCTGCCAGAAACTGAAAGTATTTTAAGTATTTGTTTCAATTGTTTATGTAAAATACTTACATTCCTATTAAGTGAGAGGCATATAAATTAAATGAGTAAAGAAATGCCAGTGATCAGGGAAGAGGCTTCTAGAATCTAAGTGCATGGCAGTGCCTAAAGTGTCCATCACTACAGGTAATGATGCTGAAAGACATTTGTTAAATAATGTCTTCTACACAAAGGCTTATGGTATTATTTCTTAGAAAATAGAAGATTATACAAATACAATTGAGATTATAAAAATACCTCATTGCTTTATAGTAAATTAGAATCTAGATTGTGTGTTTCTTCCCAAGATCCCAAGTATCATATCTTTCAGCATTTAATGATCTTTATACATACAACACCTTATATTACATGACCAGTTTTAAATTTTAGCCAAAATTACTTTCTATTTGCTCATTTTTATGACAAGATTGTATTTATTGAATATGTTGCATTAAAAATAATAAATTAATTTGATTTATCTTAATATATTCTATTTTAATTATTTATAAATTAAATTTGTTCATCTTTCATTTATAACTGCATTCTTCCCAGTTATATGTAGCATATAATAGTGTAAACTTGTAAATGTTATAGCTTTTCTAAAAGTAATAAACATATAGGAGAAAAAATTATAAGTGATATTAAAAAAAGATTAAATTTAATAAAATAAAGGTAATATTAATTTTTATTTAAGTTCAATGATCACTATCAAATAAAGTTTACAATATTTGTTAAACTTACTTCATTGTCATTTAAAAATATATTTTGTAGATATTATTAATATTCAGTTTGTATTTAAACTTAAGTATTACCCATATGCACTTTTTAAGTTGTTGCTCACTTTAAACATATAATAAATGAAATACAAAATAAAACTGATTGACTTAGATTTTATATCACTTTCTCATTCGCCATTGCCCTGTTTTGACATTGATGGCATGCATGGGTGGTTTGCCATTGAGTATGAACTCATATTTGTCATGACTTGCATGTGGACGTCAGGGGAAACATCAGGTGTTGTTCCTTGCCTTCTACCATGTGTGAGGCAGTTTCTCTTCATGGTTTCAAGAACTGTACATGCTATCTGCTCCTCCAGTTTCTCTGAATTTTCCTGTCTCCACATATCATCTCTCCAAAGCATTGCTAGGTTTGTAAATTCAGGTACCTTTTATGACTCTTATGTGGCTGCTAGAGATTTGAACTTATGCTTCTTGTCTCAAGCACTATATCCCCTCAACTATATCCCAGTTGCTACTCTCTTTTCTTTAACCTCAGTTTTATTTTTATATGAATTGGATAATGCTATTATGGATGAGTTTTTGTTTTTTAAGATTTACTCCAATACAATAAATTGAACATTTAAAAACAAATCATTTTGTCAGTCATTTGTTTTATGACATATGAAGTACCAACTTATTCCAAATAATATTTCATCAAAATGTTACAATGTGACCATGTAGCACATTTAAATCCAACAAAAAAATTTTGAGTGCAGATCCTGCAAGAGATGTGTGACAACATGATCATTTGATGTTTCCAAGATGCCAGGAGCACAAATGACCCAAAGGTTAATGCATAATTCCACCAGCCTATGGTTGCATTCAGTTGTATGAAAGTAATTTTGGATCATGTAGTTTAATTGCAAATATCCCAATGTAGAAATAATCAAAATATCTAAATTTCATATTGTAGTAGATTCCAGATTATATAAATACAAACATATTAACTGAACATGGGCTAATAGCTATAATGAAGTGCTAGGTTCAAATTTCTGAGTTAAAATTGTTATGAATATGCTTATCTTCCCTGTGGCTTTCTACTTGAATATCACAGTTAGTTTATTACTACTTAACAGCAGGAATCTCTCTAGACTTCAACTTTGTGAAGGAATGAAATGGTATTTGACTATCTTCCAGAAGGGAGATCATTATAAAATTTTAAGTTTTAATATTTTTATCTTGATTCACATTAACATATTAAGCTCTATGTAAATTGAAAAACAACAGATCACAGTATGCGACACCTTCAGAAACTATATTTTATTCTGTAGTCATTTACAGAGTTCACAATGACATGCAGGTAGGAAGTATTTTTTGCTTAGGTTTATTTTTAAAAATAATTACATCATTTAAATTTTAAATTGATACACAATATTACAGATTTTCATTTAAAATATGAATACATTTTTTTACTGCTCCAACTACTGAAATGCAAAAATCAGCATATAGATGACTTTTTGTTTGTTTGTTTGTTTAACTTTGTTGTGAGACAAGATTTCTCCTTGTAACAGCCCTCACTGTTTTGGAACTCACTCTTCAGACCAAGCTATCCTTGAAATCACAGAGCCCTACATATCTCTGCTCCTTGAGTGCAAAGATTAAAGGTGAGAGGCATTACTAATCAGCTAAGTAAATAGATTTTAACAAGTGTCTGAAAACATAATTTATATTCATCAGTATCTTTCATCAATGTCTTATAATTTTCATTGTAGACGTGACACATACTCGCACTATGCCTGCAGGCAGCAAGCTAGCCCTTTTGTCTGTGAGGTCCCTGGCAAGCAAGGGGCTCTGATCCTGTACCAGAAGATCCATCTGAGGGGTGAGAGTGTTCTTGACTATCCACAGAAGCCGCGGAAAGGGAGCACAAACATTCTTCAACCTCCTAAGCTCTCTGGTCATTCTGCAGGGGCTTCGCTCCCCAGCTAGTACATCTATCTTCCTATTCCATCCCAGCTTGCACCCAGACTTCCCTTCCCTTTTTCAGGGCCAGAAGAACCCCCAGTTCAGCCTGTTTTGGGACTGGGACAGGGGGTGGTGAGTGCAACCAGCAGGAGTTCCTTTGTTTCAATAAGCCTGC
>LOJH01028890.1:14260-25540 GCA_001685095.1 Ellobius talpinus | reverse complement strand
GAAAAAGACAAGATCTCCTGAGTAAATTGGGAGCATGGGCACCATGGGAGAGGGCTGAAAGGGAGGGAAGAGGCAGAGAGGGGAGCCGAGAAAAATGTAGAGCTCAATAAAAATCAATAAAAAAGAAAGAAAAGAATTGATTTTCCCAAACTGCATCAGGCCAGCTCCAGCATGCTATAGAATGGTTCTCAGCTGAGCTTTGCTCAAACTCCAGAGCCACAGAGATCTCCAGATATAATGAAGCTGTTCTGTTTTCAGCCACTTTGTTTTGCGTAAAATTTTAAGCAATGACAGATCATCAGATTTAAAGGTAGAGAAAGCAGTTTGTGTCAAGATTATTCCATTGTTTCCAAAGCAGGGATTAGAATCCAGAGAACACTGGTACATTATATACTTATTTGCTCTAAGGACAGCTGCAAACATTTTGAGGAGAAGTTCCAACCTCCTGGTCATCACTCCCTAGCACTACCTTTACAGAAATTTACCAAGGGCAAGGAAGTGGTCATGAAGTTTCCGAGTGTGAAGTTAGCAGCATGTCCCAAATTCCAGATCCAAACTTCCCATAACCTAAAGACAAAGGAAAGCAATTTCCTATGTCCTTTTTGAATATCCCCTCCTCTAGAATAGACATGTGAATCTTTTCTGTTTTTACCCTGTGGGGAAAGGGAGAATCCAAATGATATAAGAAGAGTTTCTTCCATTTGCTTTGTGCTATAGAGATTAACTTGTAACAGAAAAGACAGAAATCATGCCGTACCGTATGAAGAAGAGAGGAATCAGTATGAAGATATTGATCAACCCCCTTTGAAAAGAAACAAGAGGAAAGAACAAAGCTTTGTTCTGTGTTTACGGGTTGAGGAACACTGTGGGTCCAAAAGGAAAGCCAGAACATCCCAAGTAATTACCAAGGGAACCTGAATGCAAAGACTGTGTGCAAAGCTGTTGGCTAAGTTAAAGAAGCCCACTCCCCAGAAGAAAGCATCAAGTACTACGAACGGCAACAGTGGGAGAAACTCGCACCAGAGTCCTGTTATTGGAATGATTACACAAGTTGTGGCTCAAGTGGAAGATGCTGCTTACTTGAGGTTAAGGAAAAGAAACACTGTGTCCGATAAAAGAAGTGTCTGTGGAGGTCTTCAAGAATACTTGTGTAGTATTTCCAGGTCTCCTGATGCCAGTTAAGTGTTAAAGGTCCATCTTCTTATCGACCCCATTGTGTATGGGTGAGCCTCCCGTTGTTTCCCAGTAAAGGATTATAACTCTAAGTGAGACTCCAGGCATCACTCCACTGACTGCTTGCTCTGGAAGAGGAGATTTTAGCACTCTTTACCTTTTTATGGGAAAAGAACAACTTCTAAATCACATAAAATCTAATCTATGTCACCCACGTGTCTCTAGAGAATCTTCTTTACTGTGCAGAGATAGACACAGATAGGCTAGCATGCACATTTTGACAAGCCCCCACCCTGACCTGGAATATGTTACAACTTTTATCCTAGGAAATGAGACTCAGAATTATCTCTTGGAGAGAAGAGATTTTTCTTCTCTCCCTGCAGAAAAATAGTATTTTTGGAGAAAGGGAAGATTATCAAGGGGCCAATTAAAAAGAATTATCCGGCACAGGGCTTGAGTCCAAGAGCTGAGTAGTCAGAATCCTGGAAGAGGCTCTGCCTGGTAGTGTCTTCATCAATACAGACTGTCAACCTCTTGGAAGGTTGAACAGGTTCTTTAAGAAGCAAACAGCAATAGAGAACTCTTGTTTCTGCAGTCATTTGCATATAGAAAGATGATTTAATATGATCTTCAAAACCCAACTAAGTCCTTACTTCCCCCAAAAAATCGATGAGGTTTAAATTAGGTCAGAATAGCAGGATTATGACACTAATGCAATAGATTTTAAAAACTTTATTTCTTCAAATATGCACACAGGTAGGAGAGGCAAAAATAAAATGAGTCTGAACTTCTCTTCCCCTGGCACTGTTCCAGAGGGAAGCTGTTCATGCATTAATGGTGATACAGTGAACCCGTTTCTGGGCTAGATTTGCTGGAGGTGAGAAATTTAAAGCAATAGCCCTGCAGCAGTTGTCACCTTGGGAGGTGAATGGAAACATAAAAAGTACCTGTAATATGACCAGAGAAGGAGAATAAAAAAAGACGACACATGTATAGTTTTGGGGGCTGTAAAGTACAGAGCCAAACAAGCAATTCAGTCCGGAGAAGAAAATGTGAGTTCTCAAGAATGGTTCCCTGAAGAGAAGGAGGTCAGGGTTGGGGACAAAAACAGATTCGGGAGAGACAGAACAGTGAAGGGAGAAACACTTTTGAACCTTCAGGGACAAAATTAACATAACCATGAAGACAAGATCCACCCTAAGGAAGTATTATCTGGACAGAAATAATTCCTAGAACATAGACTACGTGGCCAGAGCATGGGAAACATAAAAACATCAAGAAAGAATAATTCAATGGGGAGATGGCTCAGTGGGTAAGAATTCTAACAGCACAAGCCTGAAGATCTAATTTCAGATCCCTGAAGCACAGCAGGGAAGCCACATGTGATAGTGTGCATGTATAACCCAAACAAGAAACAGACAGGAGAAAAACCCAGATGCTAGAATGCCAGCAAGCCTGGAATACGAAGCGAAGTGGAAGAAACAAGAGAGACTCTGCCTCAAAATCAAGGTGTAAGAGCTACCAAGACAATTCAGTGGGTAGCGATCATCATAAGCAAGCATCAAGACTTGAGTTTGACCCCAGGAACCCTCTTGGTGGAAGGAGAGAACTGACTCCTGATAAGAATAGAGGTTCTGTCTACACTTCCAGGGTCCTACATCCACTGTTCCTTTAGCCACAGGGCATCATGAGAGAAAATAGGACTTGCTTATAATTGTCATTGCTCTTAGAGTCTTACAGTCTTGCCTTCCTCTGTTTCTCAACTACTTCATCTGGAAAGCATCCCATGTTACTATGGGCACATGGTACCTGTTACATGAAGATGGGGTAAATGCAGATGGATAGACAAGAAAGGACATATGACTGGGTATGTTTAGTGATCTGCACCTAATAGCTGTCTGCCTGCAGAAGGCCGGTGAATTCTCACTCTCATCTCTACCATCATATATGTCATACTTAGTACATATTGTACTAAGTTGGTTTTGTCAACTTAGTACAAGCTAGAGTCATCTGGGAAGAGGGAACATCGAAGTACTGTCTCCATTACATTGACCTCTAGGCAAGTCTATGGGGCAACTTCTTGACTGATTATGGATGTGGGATAACCCAGTCCATAGTGGGAAGTGCCATTCCTGAGCAGGTGCTCATTAACTGTTTAAGAAAGCAAACTGAGTAAGCTATAAAGACCAAGCTTGTAACCAATGTCCCTCCATAGTTTCTGCCTCTGTATCTGGCTTGAGTTCCCACTTACATCCATGGTAGACTATACACAACCTGTATGCCAAATAAATTCTTTCTTCCCCAAGTTGCATTTGGTCATGGTAACATAGCAACAGAAACCAAACTAATATTAATACTAGCCACATTTTCATATGTATGTATGTACTATTGTAATTGCTTTACATATCTTGATATTATTTGTAAGTAATTTTTCCCTCAATACCTCCAGAATTAAACAGAACAAACAGCCCTCCTAACTTACAGAGAAAGAATGCAATTGGAACTTTAAGGCACACAGGGGCTTGGCTTGTAAAGATTCAAGGTGTTAGCAATGTTCAATGGAGGGTGAATTGCTGGACTTTTTTCCAAAAGAGGGGTGCTAAAAAGGGAGAGTTCTAAGGGACTGATGGAAAATGCTCTCTCAAGTAACCCTGGAAATAGATATAGAAGATGTAGGGTCTCCTCTGTGGTTCCTTGTGTTCCTGGGGTAGAGGGCAGCCCTTTTCCCTTGAGGACCAACCATCATGGGAAGATCCCTTCTGCTCAGGTTACATTTAAATGCCATATATTTAAGTACTTTGGAATCTTCTTTTTGTAGTCTGTGGAAATAAGACAATTCCTTGCACTAAATGAACAAAAACTCCGTGATCTATAATAGTGAATAAGAATTATGATATGGCCATGCTGGAAATGTCATAGGGTTAGAAAGAAACTCAAGAGAGCACAGCATGAGACTCCCGAGGTCATAACATTCAGATCTGTGGTCATTACAAAGGGCGCAGTTGGAGAATCACACTGGGCAAATGCATATATACAAACTTCAAGAAATGGAAAGAGAAAATTCTGACTCAATTGTGCCACCTGGTGGTCCTGTGCCAAAAAGCTGCTGAACAGGAGAGGTTTTGCTTTCCTTTTTTAACCTAGGCAAGGTTGTACCTCCCCAGCAGAAGTGGTAGCAAATGTCTATTGAGAAAAAAAATCTTAATTTTTCTTATGAACAAAATGTCAAACATCATCAGTTATTTTACCCATTAAAGTTTCACAGCGACCTAATGACAAGTACCTTCTTTTTCTAGTGTAGGGGTCTGGGTCATGGGCAGAAAGAAGTGGAGAGCCTGCAGAAACACTTGCAGCAGCGTGGCAGAAATGAGATTTAGCTAGAGCTTTGCACTTTTCAGTCTTTTCCCTGGCCCTATCCCCCACAGCCTCAATATCTCATGGCTATTGGTTTTATGAGGAAACAAATGGTAAACTGCCGTTCTAAAAGGAAAAAGGTATGTTCAAAGAAAAGATGCTCACTCGCTCATTTATGGATAAATGTCATAGTTTAATGAGGTCATGGTAGGGAGGAACTCAACTACATAATGAGTTATTTGGGATGTGACTGCCTAGTAAAATTGACCACATTCTGAACTAGAACACTCTAAAAGCAGTATCACTGAAAATTCACACTCTAACACAGTGTATTTAAGTAACTGAGTGATGGAGCTGGGTGTGCTATGAGGCAGGCTCAGTTTTCTGGTGTGATCTGTGAAATAGTGGATTTGATAATTTCAACTCATGTTCTTAGAGAGTTAGTATTCAAGGATAACTTATTGCAGTAGAGATACCCTGAAATGACATTGACACAATTATTTGTGTCACAACTTGATATGGGGTTAACAGTTTTATTTGATCTTTTTGTCTCACTTTGTTGTTGTACCAAGAAAAGTAGAGGAGGCAGGCTGAGCTCCAGAATCACTTTTTCCATCAGTCCATTGGCCAGCGTTATTGATGTGGCCCCTTCTAAGTGGAAATGATGCAGGAATATAAGGGGACAGAGAGAAGCTATGCAGGAGCCCAGAGATCCCTGCACATGACCCACAGCATTTCTGTGGATATCTCCAGAGCTTGACTTAAAAGAAACTCAACTTACTGGAAGTCACATGAGGTGAGCATTCTCTGAATACTTCGAAGGGAGGCTGAAGAGGCAATTAAGTCCTTGCAAAAGACCTCGACTCAATTCTCAGCATCCACATGGCACCTTACAATAGTCTATAACCCAGTTTCAGGGGACTCAGTAATCTGTTCTGCCCTCCTCGAGCCCCTGTAGGCACTCAGCACAAGCACATACACATAATATTTTATAGTATCTATTTCATTAAATAAGTAAGTATTGCAAAACTTTCTCTGAATGACTTCACAAAGTAATGTTGAATGTGAACTAATGACAGCAAATGGATAATGTCTGTCTTAGTCACTGTTCTAGTGCTGTGAAGAGACACTATGGTCAGGCCAAGTCTTATCAAAGAAAGCATTTTACTGGGGACCTGCTTTTTTAGAGAAGATTTCATGGCCATCATGGTGGGTAGATGACAGGCATGATGCTGAAGCAGTAGCTGAGAGCTTAGGTGTTGAGGCACCAACCATGAGGCAGAGAGACACTGCACCTGCCATGGACTTTTGAAATCTCAAAACTCAACCCTAGTGATACACCTCCTTCAACAAAGTCACATCTCCTTCCACAGGGACATATCTCTTAGCCTTTCCTGTACAGTTACACTTACTGAGTACTGAGGATTCAAACATATGAGCCTACAGGGGCCACTCTCAGTCAAAGCACTACAATGTCTCACTTGGGAGTAAGTCTTTGCAAGTAACAGATTTCGGGTTTCATAAGAAATAGTCACTCTAACTTTGCAGGATTTGTTGTGTTCTGTCAAAGTGAAATGTCTTCACTTGTTCTTGGTAAAGTGCAATAAGAAAGATGTTGGTCGGGACTGTAGACACAAATGCAGGGCTGCTGCAGTGGGTTCTCATAGTTAGGGGACTTGAGCTGAAATCGAGATGGCATGAGGGAACCCATAGCTAAGAAGCATGGCAGCAAGGTTGTCAAGGGGAGGGGTCACAAAAGAAAATATTGCTAAGAGAAACCATTGTGGGTAAGGGGTCATTGTAATGGTCTGTCCTGTCTCTTTAAGAGGCAAGCCACGCCCATCCCCCCTCCACTGAGGCAGTCAGGTCTTCCTTTTTGCTTGCATCCTGAGTCTCTTCCTTTTCTGTCTCCCTCTCAGAGAGGCAGCTTCTGTTTCTCTCTCTTCTCTCTCTTCTATGTCTCTCTGCTCTTCTCCTCTCCCTTCCCTTCCATACTTCCATAATCCACTAAATAAATATCCAGCCTCACTCTGCATGGTGTGTCTATCCATCTGTCTCTCTCTGGCCGCCACCACGTGGCTTGCTGCCCAGGACCAGCCTTTGGAGACCTGTGGCGAGGTCTCATGCATCATCGCTGCCTAGGACTGGCTGCTCTCTGGATCCACTGCCCACTGCCTGCCACCACATGGCCCACTGCCTGCCACGGCTCAAGGACCTGCAACGTTTCTGTAGCTACTCGGGGATCTGCAGCATTTTTAATTAATCCATTGCAGTCTGTTCTGGATGAACTTGCCTGAAAGGATTCTTCTTGCTAAGGGTAAGTTAGTAATTTAGATTGATTGAACGTGGAGTGTGTTTGTGACTAGACATGACCAATCGGATCTGACAGAGCAAAAGGTCTTGTCTGCTGGTATTGCTCAAACTGGGTTTTCACTAGCATGACTATGCAGGTGGGCCTAGTGGGAGCCTAACTAAAATTTGATCAGGAGGGTAATTTGTGTTTTATTATTGTTTCTTTTTTACGTGCATTAGTGTTTTCCTGCATATATATCTGTATAAGGGTGCTAGATCCCCCGGAGTTGGAGTTACATAAAGTTGTGAGGTGCCATGTGGGTACTGGGAATTGAACCTGGGTCCTCTGGAAGGACAGTTAGTGCTCTTAACTGCTAAGCCATCTCTCCAGCCCTTGACATTTCTTTTTGTTTTAAGACTGTGTATTGCTTTGTGGCCTAGGCTATTCCAGAGTTGATAATCTTTCTGTTACAACCACCCAAGTGCCATAATAATAAGCATGTGACACTACACCTGGCCTCCAACTTGTATTCTTTGTCAGCTCATTAGCAGAGAATGTGAAACTCCATTTGTCTAGAGCCACCCTGTACATGAGGTGTAGTTAGACCGAGCCCCACTGATGTCATCTGGGGAAGCAGACAGTGCTGTACACTGATTGCACCAGCGATCAAAATGAGATTTACTATTTTATTGTCCCTAAATAGGTTTCATCATAGTAATACACCCTGATCTATGCACTTAATGATGTACACTGTCCTATGGGTATTAGAATGAGGCAGAGTGGCTTTCATTTCTCACCCTTTCATATGTAGGGAGAGCAGGAGAATACATACAATTCCAGAATTTCATTTATTAATCTATAGTGTGTGCATGCATACATGTATGTGTGTGAGTGTGTGTGTGTGTGTGTGTGTGTGTGTGTGTGTGTGTGTGTGTACCAATGGAGGATAGAAGAGGGCATCTGATCCCCCAGAGCTGAAGTCACATTCAGTTGAAAGTCACCTGACATTCATGCCAGGTATGCAATTTGGGTATTCTGGAAGAGCGTCAAGTGTTCTTAACCACAGATCTATACATCCCAAAAAGCAATATAAGCAATTTAATTACACAGAGATTATTTCCAATGCCAAATGACTGGACTTTCCTCCTTTTTCTCACAGCTCATGAGAACATGAGGTTCTTGATCCCTTAAACCACAAGAAAACCCTGTGTTGTTTAATGAACACCTGGCCTAAGATGAAAAGGAGAAAGGATTCCAGCTGGAAGAGGACTGAGGAAATTAAGTGATGATGATGATGAGAAAGTGAAAGAGCCACAAAATAGTTTTCTCCAAAGACCCATGAGAAGGCACTTCCCAGACAAACCTGTAAATTACATATCTTGATCATGTATTCCTCTGGACCCAGCTGCCCCTTAGAACTGTTTGCTGGCTTTGATATTTGAAAGGCTTTGTAGAACTTTTAAGAATCAGAAAAAAATGAGAGGCTTACATAAAACAGAGGAAAAAATGACACCATGATATATTGTGTATGTTCCTTCACGATTGAATCATTGT
The DNA here is from genome assembly GCA_001685095.1 of Ellobius talpinus. NCBI lineage: Eukaryota > Metazoa > Chordata > Mammalia > Rodentia > Cricetidae > Ellobius > Ellobius talpinus. Next base: position 17,166 of record LOJH01028890.1, on the reverse strand, counting down.
CCTGGGGAACTCACCAGAATGCTTTAAAGGAAGCCAAACACGCTTGCAATAGAGGCTGGAGCCGAGCTCAGTGATAATATGGCTGCTTAGCATTATTAAGGGCAGGGTTCTTTCCCTAACAATATGTGGGGGGTGCAGAGTCTGATTTGATAGATATTGACAATAGGCATCAGGGAACATGACTGGGTGAATAACTGACACTTCCACACTTCCTTGCCATGGTGGCTAAGCTTGTTCTAAAATATGTGGAAAACATACTGATGTGTAAATCATTTATTGGAATTTAAGTGTTTGTCGTGATCTTAATCTCTAACTTCAAAAATGTATTAGCTGTTAATGGGAAAGCCCCGTGGTGGATTTGCTAGAAAACCGTTTTAATTCACTTGATGGATCGTTGCAAAACTATGGAAGTAGGAAAACAATGAGGCACAAAGCTATAAAGTTGATATGTTTACTAAAAATATTTAGAAAACAATGAAAAAATAGAGACTAAAATCCAAACTCAATTTAAAATGGTGAGATTGGAAATGTGCTATCTTTTTATTCTTATTTTTTCAAAATTCCTGTGAAATTATATTTTCATGACTTAGGATAATAGCATTACTGTCATTGTAATTGGTTATAAAGTCACTGTATTGGTTACTTTTCTCATTGTTGCAGCCTTACAGCTGACAAGAGGCAATTTAAAAGAGCGAGTTGATGCTGGCTTCCACTTTGAGATCTGGCCCTTGATGATGAGCAAACATGGGGTGCTAAGCATGACTCCAAGCTGTAGGGGTGGAGTCATTCTCAGTACTGAATGATCTAGAAGCAGAGATGACTATCTCTAATTTTTTTCTTTGCCATGCTCAGTTTTCAGCCATTTTTACGATAGATCATCTCTCCTCAGTTAAACACCTTAGAAATGATGCTCAAAATCCTCAGGCATGTGTTTCCTCATTGATTCCAAGTCGAGTCTAGATGGCTATGAAGATGAACCATTACAAGTGTTGTAGCATACAGTAGTATAAAAAATCATAAATATGATACATGCATTTAAAATACATTCTATATATGCTATGTATATAGAATATTCTACCCAAAATATTTTACATTAAGATGTTCATAGTTTGCAATTGCCCTAGTATGAAAACCTCATTTACTTTGCCATGGCTGTTCAAAAGGATCAATCAATCACATTGGTCTATACTGTGGGAATGGCCAATTCATACATCTTCACTGTCAGGTGTGATTCCAAGAAATCAGCCAGTACAAGGTTTTATCTAAGCCTTAAAAGCACCATTGAATGCCCATATGTGCATATGTATAATTAACATACATTGCCATGTGGGTATTTCACACACTTAAATTGAATATATAGGACATATGTGACACATTTGTATTCTTCATTAAAATCTAACTTTAAGGAAAGCACTTTCACTGTGCTATTAAGATATTTCTGGAGAGGTCTCAGGGTGTGTAGCATTGACTTTGACAATAGGCACCAGTCATTTATTAATGGCAAGTTCTGAAGTTCACAAGGGAATGAATGGAGATCCTTGCGTATCTAAATGCATGACCTTGGGGAAAGGACTTGTGGGAAGCAAACACCATAAACTAAGGTTTCTTATCTGGACCTGTTCCCCTCAGAATGCTCACGAAAGGGAAAGTCTTGACATCTTACTCTTTTACCCTACCATTCTGATCATTCTGTAATAATTAACTGAACTCTCCCACTGTAAATAAATAAAATAAACAAATACATGAATGGAATAATGAATGAATGAATGAACGAACAAACAAACATATAAATAAAAATTTAAAAAAGATATTTCTGTGGGTTCTTGAGATGCTTAAAAACTAAATGCTATGGAACCACCTTAAATAATTCAGCTGAGCAGTTGCCTCTGCTTCTGGCAGTGTCCTTGCTCCCTTCCTTCAGCACTTTCCACCTGTCACCAGAAGGCAGGGAATCCTGAGCTTTGGGATGATCTCATTAGTTACAAGCCATGTGCAGTATAGCACTAACTAGACAAGCTGGGGAGCACTGACTAGAGGAAGACAAAACATTCGTTAGGTCAGCTCACCTGGGTGGTCTTGTCTGTTGACTGATCCCAAGAGTGAATGCATCTACACTATCCTGAAATATTGAGCCAGTTGATGCCCGGGAGAATCCCAGAATCCCTTCTAAACAGCCCTCCATCTTTGAGGTTTTCACAGGATGAGGGGAGGGGGAATGTGTTCTTTGTCTCACACAGCTGCTGCCTTAGGAGAGTGGCTATTTTCAAGCTGAAAGAGACAGAACGAGAACACGGGAGAGGACAGGAGTCCCAGCCACTCAGGGTTGTCTTCTGTCTGTTGTTAAAAGGAGAGAAAGAAAGGTAAAGTGGGGGAATGAAGAGATGTAGTAAGAAAAGGATACATCTTGAAGTGTCAAAGGATTCAGTGACATTCAACATAATCTCCATTAAATATTTTGGCCCAGGGAAGCAAGACTTCCTTTCAACATGCTGAGTATATTTAGAGATGAGACGGGAAAGATAAAAGATCCAAGCTTGACTATCTAGGGAGAGCTAAGTAAAGCTGCAGTTTGCTAACTAAATCTACTTGAGACTCAAAAGAGGTCAGAAATTGTCATCTCATAACTCGATTGTAAATGCAGGAAAGTAATCAGTGTTTTGATGTGGGATTCCCCTCTGTATGCTGTGAATACCATTGGTTAATAAACTGTCTTGGGCCTGCACAGGGAATAGAGGTAGGCAGGGAAAACTAAAATGAATGCTGGGAGAAAGAAGGAGGAGTTAAAGAGAAGCCATGTAGCTCCACCAGATACAGATGCTGGAACTTTATCCCGTAAGCCACAGCCACGTGGAGATACACAGATTAATGGAGATGAGTTAAATTAAGATGTAAGAGTTAGCCAATAA
>LOJH01028888.1:0-17603 GCA_001685095.1 Ellobius talpinus | reverse complement strand
AGGACAGGCTCCAAAGCTACAGAGAAACCCTGTCTCGAAAAACAAATAAATAAATGAAAAGCTCAGCCAACAAAGGAGATTACCACTAAACCTGAAGACGTCGGTTTGGTTCCCAGAACCTCTTGCACGCTGCCCTTTGACCTCCACCAGTGTCCTGTGGCACAGACCTGACCTGGGTAGTTTTGCGTCAACTTCACACAAGCTAGAGTCGTCAGAGGAAAGAGCCTCAGTGAAGAAACAGCCTCCGTGAGATCCAGCTGTAGAGGGCCCAGCCCACTGTGAATGTTTCCTTTCCCTGGGCTGGGGTCCTGGGTTCTATAGAAAGTGAACTGAGGAAGCAATGGGGAGCAAGCCAGTAAGCAGCACCCTCCTTAGCCTCTGTATCAGTTCCTGCCTCCAGGTTCCTGCCCTGCTTGAGTGCCTGTCCTGGTTTCCTTTGATGAACAGTGATATGGAAGTTTAAGCCGAATAAACCCTTTCCTCCCCAGCTTTTTGGTCATGGTGCTTTATTGCAGCAATTGTGACCCTAAGACACTCTGTAAGTGAGAAGGAAACTTTTTTCTGAATGACTGGTGTACCCTAACCCTAACCATCTCACACTCTGCCTGTATCCCCCCCTTAGTGAAAACTGTGTGTCATCATTGGAATGGCTCTGCGGGGCACACAGGACCCTGAGGTCGCCTGAGTGGGAGAGGAGCCTGGCACAGTTGGTGGGACTGTGACAGGGCATAGATGCCGCAGCGGGAAACAGCCAGGGCGCCGACAGCCAAAGGTGCCTGTTAGCCGACTCACAGCAGCCAAGAACCAGAAGTCCTCCTGTACAGATGGTGAGACACACGACATGACCTACCCTGCAGACAGAAGGGATATTACTCAGGTGTAAAGGAAAAAGGCTTCAGAACCCTGTTCCAGCGTGGGTGGCCCTGGAGGGCACCCGCCTCAGCAACACCACACGTGGCAGGCCCACACACACACGGGAACAGAAGTGGGGAGGGCGGGTGCCAGGGCTTGGATGTGAGTCCTGAGTGAGGACATTACTTTAGTGCAGGGAGATGGGAAGTTCTGGAAGATGCTGGGGACAGCTGCACAGGGGTAAGGATGAGCTTCACGCCACTCAACACTCTTTGTGTTCCCACGCGCCCGTGGAGGCCACCAGTGTCTTCCTTGATTGCTTCCACCTTGGTTTTTGAGACACTCTGAACCTCAGCTCATGGACTGGCTGCCAGCAAGCTCCAGGGATCTGTCTGCCCCATAGAAGCACCCCACCACACCCAGCCCAGCATGACAGGATTGAACTCAGATCCTCCTGTTTGGGTGGCAAGCACCCTACTCACTCAGCCATCTCCCAAAGACATTTTCTTTTTTCTTTTTTTTTTAAGAAATGGTGACAGCACACACCTTCAATCCCAGCACTTGGGAGGCAAAGGCATCTCAGTGAGTTCAAGGCCAGTCTAGTCTACCCAGCAAGTTCCAGGACAGCCAGGGCGGTTACACAGAGAAACCCTGTCTCAATTGCTTGTCCAGCATCCCACAGCAGAGACTGGACAGACTTTCCTCCCTGGCAAGGTCCTGGCAGTGGCTTATCAGGTCCTTTCTTTGTTCCTGCTCAGCTGTCTCCATGTGAGCAGTGCAGGAGGCATGAGTGGTGATATAAATGATACCTCATGGCAGATGTGAGACACTGGGTGACACCCACAGGTGCCTTCTGGATAGGCTTGCTCCGCCCCCAGCCCCTACCTTTAACAATAACCCCGAAGGAGCCAGAGTTTAGGAACAAAATTTATTCCGCTTTAAAACAGAATCCAAGAGAAAGATATGAAAAGGTGACTTCTGCGAGACCTTCTGGGTTATGGGGTCAAGGCCCTGATCCACTGCTGGCACCCTGGCATCCAGCCCTGGTGGCCAAGGGCCTGCAGGACCCTGGTGCCGAGCTAGGTGCCTGAGTCTCCCCCAACTCACGAGGAACATGCTTCGCAAAGGACAAGGGTAAACAGTGCTGAGTGCTCTCCTAAATCAGGGCCTTGCAATACAAGGGCACAGCAGCCACTCCCAGTGCGTCAGCGCAGACACAAAGAAGTCAGCATGTCCCCTGCAGTCGGGCTGTCCCTTGGCGAGGGTCAGGTTGGATGTGGGGAGGCTGGGTCTCCATCTTGACCTGTGTAGCACAGCCCCAAGGCCCTGGCGTACTTGGCACACTGTCTGAGAAGGGCTAACTGCTGCTTGGAGAGGCCCAGCCCTCACACACCTGTACAGTCCCAAGTCCTCTTCCGCTGTGCAGCGGATCCCACTGTGCAGCAGACGCCCTACTCTTTGGGGACCGGGCCCTCCCAAGGGCTGTGTGGCCAGTACGACCCTGCCATCCACGCAGCCCTGTTGTGGTTGGGATGGCACAAGACTGGACCCTCAGCTGGAGACAGGAGAGGAGCCCAGCATGAGAAGGTGGGAAATCCACAGGCTGGAGGCCAGGAAATGTGGGTGCTTGTCACAGCCACCTGTCCATATCCTGGGGCTCTGTCGTGTCCACTGGGCCCTGTACCCTTCTGCCTGGAACAGCAATTGTGGACAACTGCCCAGATTGGCATGTGTCTGTGTGGATACTCTGGGGCCTGGAGTCCAGCATGGCAGGCAGGACAAAGGCACGGCCAGATATCCAAGCCCAGAATGCACGTGCAAAATTAAAGAAATCTGACAGACAGACATTGTAGTGTATATGAGCAACAGGGGGCCACCTGTGTCCTCTCTGGTCATGGCCACCACCTCCTGGATGCTGGCTCTTGGGCTTGGGAAGCACTGGGCATGGTGCAGTGACTGGGGCTGGGGACCAAGGCGTGGGGCGAGGCCACTGCCCATGTCTGGGGACGGACCTGAGAATATTCAGAAGAGGCCCCTGTGCATCCCGCTGTCACGGAGCCACACAGGAGGTGCTTCCACTGCCCAGCTACACACAGCCCCTTGGGGTCCCAGGGATCTTTGCTGGCCAGGCCATTTTGGGGAGCGAATCTCAGGGACTCAATGTCCCTGAAGACTCTGCCACAGGCCTGGCCCTGTCTGAGGCAGGGGGACACACAGAAGTGACGGCCACTCAGAGCAGGGTACCTGCAGTGTGTCACCTGCCCTGCCAAGACAGAGTGCAGGAGAGTATTTCTCTTTTCTTCAAAAATAAAAACAAAACAAAAAACGGTTAGGCACTTCCCAGGGTGGGCATGGGGGCCGCCCACCCCCACTTCTTGGAGTCTGGGGAGCAGATGGTGCAGGTTGTGAGTATACATGGGATATCAATAACTTAGAAAAGGGGGACTCTGTGGTCCCCAAGCTGCCAGCCTTCCTGAAGGAGGACTTGAACTTGGGACCATGGGCTTGGGCTGCAGTGTCCCTGACCTTGATCACCTTGTGGCCATAGGGGACTCTTTGGGAAGGCCCACTGCTGCTCATCATGTGTCTTCTCTCTCTCTCTCTCTAGGAAAAAAAAAACTCAAGCCACAAGGAGTCAAGGCCAGAAAGAGGCTACCCCTGCCCTTGAGGATCGGTGACAGGGACAGGAAGTGAGAGGGAAAAGAGACCCCAGCCCCGGTGCGCCCAGGCCCGTGGTTTGGGTCACGGGATGCGGAGGGAGCTGGCCCTGGTGGTGGCCACATCCCTGTCACACCAGGTTGTACTCCTTCAGGTTCAGCTGCAGGATGGTGTCCTTCACAGCGGCAAACACAAAGCGGATGTTCTCAGTGTCGGTGGCACAGGTGAAGTGTGAGTAGATGATCTTGTCGCTGTCGGGGTTCAGGTCCACAAACATCTTCAGGATGAACTCACGTGCAGCTTGTGCGTCCCGCTGCGGCCCTGCAGGGAAATGGGCAAGGGCTGAGGTCAGTGGCAGCCAGGCCTTGGGGTGACAGTGGGGACAGAGGGCAGTGCTCACCGTCGAACTCGGGGAAGTAGTCGACCAGGTGTGAGTGTAGGATCTTGTCTTCTAGAAGGTCCTTCTTGTTGAGGAAGAGGATGACAGACGAGTTCTGGAACCAGGGGTAAGTGATGATGGTACGGAACAGCGCCTTGCTCTCCTCCATGCGGTTCTGTGGGCCGCACACACGGTGAGCAAGCTACCCATGCCTGGCCCCCTCCTGGCCCCATGAATGTCCCCAGTGTCACCTCGTTGTCTGACTCCACCAGGACCTGGTCATACTCGCTCAGGGCCACCAAGAACATGATGGACGTCACGTTCTCGAAGCAATGGATCCACTTCCTGCGTTCTGACCTCTGCCCGCCCACGTCCACCATCCTAAAGAGAGACCGCATGACAACTCAGCTCCTGGGTGCCTCCTGCAGCCCATGCCCATTCCTAAAGGACGACCAGGCAGGCGTCCTTGTAGATGTTCAAGTCCCTTACACAGATGGGGCAGTTTTTACCCAGAACCTGGGTAACTTTTGGACCTGAATCCCCTCTATATGGCTCAGAACCACATAGTACTGGGGCAGACATCATTTCCCCAGCATTTGTGTTGGTGGCTCTGGCCTAACTCAAGGAGGGTGACAGCCTCTACCCCATGGACTTTACCTGCTCGTGGTATGGGAACCACAGGGCTGCTCATCTGGCCACATCTGGCCAGGACTCAAAGTTGCTGGCCATACAGTCCCCATTGGAGTGGCCATGGCAGTCTAAGATGGACACCTGGCTGAGGGGGCATGTGCCTAGGAGGAGCTGCCACAGGGAAGGAAGGACATGGTGCACTCATGCCCTGGGAAAGGCTTCAGACGGGAACACATCTCTGCCTTGATGTCATGGCATCATGGCACCATCAGGGGTTGTACAAAAAGGCAGGTAATCTGAGCTGTACACACAGGAGAGGCAGAGATGGCACAACATGCCTGCAGGTCAAGGGAGATGACTGGGACAACTGTCACCTAACCCATCCTGACCTCATCGTGAACCCTGCTGACGGTGGCCCTTCTGAGTCTGTGGGTGCACAGGCTCACTGGGGTCCCAGGGAGGGGTCCTGCCAGGCTCTCCAAGCAGGGGCTACCTCAGGGCCTTCTCCATATGCCCGCCAGCCCATACGCCTCACGGCACCCTGGCCGTCACCTGAAGATGATGTTCTCCAGGTCAAACGGGTACTCGATGATGCCCGTGGTGGGCACGCGCACCCGCAGCACATCCTGTTGGGTGGGCAGGTAGCCCACGGTGGCAATGCGGTCCACATCCGTCAAGTAGCTGCAGTGGAGGGGTATGTGCTCAGGAGCTGCTAAGGACAGTGGCGCAGATCCCATACCCACAGGAGACAGGGACTTGGTACTGTGTGGCACAAACTGGGGGACTGAGAGGGGCCAGCGGCCTGGTACACTGCCAGGCCCTACTGGCCCTAACGAAAGCACACTGCCTCCATGGGCCTAGGGACACAAGTGTACCAAACAGAAAATGATCCCAGGAAGGGACTCAGTGTCACTGCCCAGGACAGCTGGAATGGGGCCCACAGCACAGGGGACACCTCATAAAGCTCAACTCAGGGTCAGAGTGGTTGTGGGTTTAGAACAGGCAAGCCAGTCAGAGACAGCCGCTGCTGACTTGGGAGCCTGTGTGACAACCATCAGACTACAGACTCTCCTGAGCTGTGACCGCCCCTAAACATGCTCAGCCAGCCAGGGCTGAGTCTCCTCCCAGTGAAGCTATGGGGACATGGTAAGAGGCTGCAAGGAGGGTGGCCTACTGGACCCGCTGAGAGGCCTGAGCTCGAGGAGGATCAGTAGGGGGTTGGGCCAGCCTTAAACTGTGTGCTCCCACAGATCTGGATGGCTGTGCAGAGAGCTGGCTAACCCTGTGGGCGATGAGGACACGCCACATGAGCCACCCCCATCCTATGGCCCCTGGGGCCTTGGGTTAGCCATGCACGCCAGCCCCACTCACTACTTAGCCGAATCAGACAGCTGGAACTCCCGCCTGCGATCGTAACACTCCTGGACCCCAGGGTCACTCCACAGCGTCTTGATGGCACTCACGTACTGGTGCTCGAAGGTGGTGACTTTCTCTACATCCACCTCCCGGATCAGGAGTGCATTGGCCTGGCGGAGGGAGGGCAGGCCATGAACTCTGGGGGGCCCTGGCCAAGCAGGGGGCCTGCAGAGTTGGCAGAGCAGTTAGGGGAGCTGCAGCTAGGGTTCACAAGGCTTAGGCCTCCTGGAGGCAACAGACCCAGCAAACCCAGCAGCAACCGGGGAGAGCGCCTCACAACCTGTGTTCCCTGGCCATGCCAACTAAGCTGTGATCCACTGTGTGGGTGGAAGCAAGGGCTGGGGAAGACAAGGATGAATCTGCATTTCCCTTTCTGCACTCCTTTGTTTTCTGAAACAAGGTCACGTGATCCAGGCTGACCTTGAACTCATCCTGCACACTCTAGAATGGCAGATGAGTATATCTGAGTTATTGGTACGTGTGTGCGTGTATACACATGTAACCCAGGGCTTCATGTCCTCCAGACGAGCCTCTACCCATAAGAATCCAGTCCAAACCCTGAACCTGCTCCTGGGAAGCCCAGAAAGGGGACTTCAGACTGGGGCTGCACGCTTCTTTGTGAGCTACTAAGAGGTGGCCCCTTCCACAGCCCCAGGCCAGAGGAACCAGTGAATTGTACAACACCAGCGCACAAGGGCCTGACTTGTGTGGGTGGATCATACTCTTCCCAAGGTGGCTATACACTGCTCACACAGCACCTACCAGGCTGCCTGGGCCCCACTGAATCCTGGGGGGGGGAAGCATCTGCCCATCTGCCTGTCCTTAAGTGGGAAGAACCCCAACCATGACAGTGACTGCCCTGACCCTCGTGTAGGGTAGGAAGCTTCCAGAACCTGCCCCCATCGCCCTGTTTGTAGAAAGAGCCAGAAGGGAGTGCTCATCCACAGCACTGGGCTACGGTTCCCTCCCTGCCCTCCCTGCACTAGAGAGCCTGGACAACCATAGTCAAAAGGCTGTAGAGACACCGGTGTCGGGCAAGCTGAGAGCCAAGGTGCCCACAATATCCAGAGCCACAGGACCCTAACTAGACGCCAGGGGCTCTGCAGGTCCCCATGATCTGACTGGAGGTTCTTCCGACAATACCTGGCCCTTGAGAGACAGAGGCAGAGGGATGGCAAGCTGCAGAACGACTGGATTACTAAGGAAGACCTTGTTTCTAAAGCACCAGGGTTGGGGGCCTGGCTCAGTGTGACTTCAGACCCAACAGGCTCCACCCGATTTCAAGACAAAATAAGCCGGGCATGGTGGCTCACACTTCCCAGCACTCAGGAGGCAGAGGCAGGCGGATCTCTGAGTTTGAGGCCAGTCTGGTCTACAGAATAAGTTCCAGGACAGCCAGGGCTACAGAGAAACCCTGTCTCAGGGGGAAAAAGAAGTACAGAGGGCATGGGTCTCTAGGTAGTCAGGTAGTTAGGGTGACAGCCTAACCAGCCCCCATTTCCTAGGCCTCGCCCCCCCAGGCCCCACCCCTCACCTTGTTCTGTTCATACTTGTAGAGGATCTTGAGTGTCTCCATGGCGCGCACCATGGCCTGCATGGCGGTGAAGATGTTCTGGTACACCAGCTTGGTGAAGCCACGCTTGTCCTCTTCCGAGTAGCCAGCACCGTGGATGATGCGCATCTGCTTGATGAAGGTGCTCTTCCCGCTCTCCCCAGTGCCTGCAGATGGGCAGGGCATTTCTCACCACATGCCACGCCCACTTCCCCATCAGATGTTCTCCCAATCCGGAGGGATTATGCTCCCACCTGAGAACACCAGGCACTCCCCACTCCCTCAGGAGCATGGGGTGCCTGCTCACCAGCTGCTGCTGCCAACAGGGACTCCATGAGCTTGTCCCCAGGCCTTCCATGGCCTAAGGCCCAGCAGCACCTGGGGCCTCACCACCATCCCCCACCAGCCCCCATGACAGAAGGTCCCTCAGGTCAGTGTTAATCCCCACTGACCCCCTGCAGCCAATGAGCAAGGCTCACACATGGTCAGCACAGGGGGTTCTCACTTGGTCACCCCAACTCTGCTCTCAGCATGGACCCCACCCACACCTCCTACTCCTGAAGGTGTCCTGGACGCTTGGCCCCTGCAGGAAACGCCCAGGGCTGGCCCCAGAGAGGCTGCTGGCCTCAGGCAGGGGCCCTGGGGACAGCTGCTGTGCAGCTGCAGAGTGGGCAGTGGTTCTCTGCCCCGCTGCTCTGAAGCTGTTCTCTCTAGGCCGTATATGCTGGTCCCAAATGTTAGGAACTTGTGCTGCAGGTGTCCCAGCCCTCTGGGTGGGGGTGCCTGCAGCCATGATCGCTCCTCAATGCTTCATCTAGAGCTCAACTCCCCAAAATCAACAATATCCTCTCCAGGCCAGCCAGGGCTACACTGTGTGAAGGACAGGATATTATCTACTCTTTGGCATGTGTGGTGTACGTGTATGTTTACACACACTCACACCTGTATGCACAGCTGTGCGAGCACACATATGAGCGTGCATGCAAAGGTCAAGGCAGACACATGCATTAGGTCCTGGATGGGAAGGAAGCAAAAGGGAAAGATAACAGGAGGCAGAGAGCTGAGCCAGTACAATGAAGCTGTGTCAGCACGAGGACCAACACCGGGCGCCCAAACCCATGAGACACCTGGAGGTGAGGGTGTTTCATCCACCTGTAAACCCCAGTGTTGGGGTGCAGGCGTCCCTGGTAAACTAGCTTGGGCTCAAGTGGGGCTGGCTCGGTGAAGTACAGGAGTGATGGAGGAAGACACTCAGCACTACCCTCTGGCCTCCACATTCATATGCACACGTGTGCCTGTGGGGACACACATGCAGTGAATCATACACTCATGCCAAGTAAATTAGAGGTGTAAAATAGGGATAGGGCTGTAGCTCACAGAGCTCCCATAGAACCTCCCAGTGAGGGTCTGGGGGCGTGGTCAGGGTGGAGCCCCGCCTAGAATCCCCAGTGAGGGGCTGGTGTTGGAGTGGGCCTGTGTGAGGTCCTGAGCTTCACCCCTAACACTGAATACATACAAAAAACTACTGCGAACCCATAGCCCAATGGTTCTCAACCTGTGGGCCGTGACCCCTTTAAGGGTCAAACGGCCTTTTTACAGGGGTCTCCTAAGACCAAAAGAAAACACAGATATTTACATTATGATCAATAACAGTAGCAAAATTACAATTATGAAATGGCAACAAAGTAATCTTATGGTTGTGGTCCTCACAGCATGAGGGACCTGTGTTTAAAGGGTCACGGCATCAGGAAGGCTGGTACACCAGCAGCTGTATGAGAGTTCTCACCGCAGGGCAAATGCCTCAATAGAAAAGCCCTGCTCTGCCCACAGCGAATGATGGACATGGTGGGAGAAAGACACTTACATCCAGGGGCACAGATGCTATCGAGTACACTGGGTTTAATCAAAGGATCACAAGAGCGTATCAGGGACTTGGGAGGTGGTGGTGCACACTTTTAAGCCCAGCGGTCAGGAGGCAGAGACAAAAGGTCTCTGAGTTCCAGGCCAGTCTGGACAGCATCATGGCCTCAGCTGGCACCGGTTCCAGCAGAGCTCTCCAGGAACATAGTGAACGCCCACTTGTTCATGCATTCCCTGCAGAGACTCCCAGGCTGTCACACGCACGCGCACACACACACACACACACACACACACACACACGCACACAGAGATATGTGAACTCCTGCTCTTGGGCAGGGAAAACGGCAGTGCAATCCAGGCTGGCTGCATGAAGTCTCTACCACAAACTGAGCCAGTGACAGAGTCTTCAACAGAGGGAAAGCAAGGGGACAAGCTGTGAGGGACCATGTGGAAGACAGAGTATTCCCACTACATGGAATCCTTTAGACTCTGTCCCTTCTGGAGTTGCAGATTCTAAACATTAAGACCCAAGGCTTAGCTGTGTGGTGGTGCACGCCTTTAATCCTAGCACTCGGGAGGCAGAGGCAGTTCTCTGTCAGTTCGAGGCCAGCCTGGTCTACAGTGTGAGTTCCAGAATAGGCAGGGCTACACAAAGAAACCCTGTCTTGAAATCCACCCCCCCAAAAAAAGCAAAAAAACCCAAGGCTCAACAGACAACTTGCTGTTCTTGTGGAGGACCTGGGTTGGATTTACAACACCCGCCTCCCTCAGCTGTAACCCCAGCTCCTGGGATCTGTCTCCCTCTTGTGTCCACCACAGGTACTGCACACATGTGGAAAAAATTACTACAACTTTTTCTGCTCTTAAGACTTAGACCCACAGAAACACTGGGGTGTGTCCCATTGCTTTCATCACTGTGCCCTTGCCAGCAACCAGCAGGTCCCAGTCTCCTGCCCTGGGCCCACTGAGCTTGGCCTAACACATTGCCCAAGGAGGCCACATGCAAGCAGGCAGCTGCCAAAAGATGACAAGCCACCATACTGGGTGGAAAAAGGCCACTGTAATGATGGGCCCAGACAAAAGAGGGCCACCACAGGAACCCAAGTCCAGCAGGAACTCAGGCTGCTGGACAGCAAGCTAGGCCTGGCTGGGTCCAAGTTTCAGCCCACCCTGTGGACTTGGCTACAAATTAACAGCATGTGCCTGGGTCAAGGGCACAGCTGGGACCAGTACCTGGGTGGAGCCACTCCACTGTATGGCTTCACTAGTGGCAATGTCTCTGGGAGCCAACTTCACCACTGTCATGTCCTGTCACCCCGCATCCAAGAGCGGGGTACAGGCTCAGGATCCCCCATGCAGCCGACCAAGTCATACTTGGGAACATACACAACAGCCCCAGGGGTGGCAATAAGGAGTCCTGGGGGGTGGTACCCCTCCCCCTAGCTGAGAGTCAGCTAGCTCTCCCCACAAGCTCCCCATGCCTTCCTGCCCAGGGCAGAGTCAGGTTCACCTGTGGACTAGCAGCAGGTGTGAGACCTGGGTACCAACGGATCACAAAGCAAGGGCAGAGGAATGCCCGGTCGGTGGGTCGGCGCCTTTCCCTGGGGAAGCTGTATGTGGTGTCAATGAGGGTTCTGACATTGCTCATCTCTGCTTCCAACCTCTGAGCCCACAGACAGCAGCACTTTTTACACACGTCCTGAAAACACCAGGATAAAGCCATTGAATTCATATAGCCTGTGGTCCTCAGCAGGCTCATGCTGGGGTGGTTTAATACTGGGGGTCCCCAGGCATCCTGCTGCACCTGCTGACACCAGGTCTGCTGTATCCATCTGAAGACTAAGGTACCCAAAGAGCAGGACATGGACTGGAGCTGGCAGACCACACAGCATGCACCAGAGCCCAGAAAGGCTGGCCACAGCCAGACCTGTTCAAATAGGCCACTCACACCTCCCCAAAGGGAAGAGAAGAGATGGAGGGACTGAGCCTCCACCCTGGGAGAGAGGCAGGAGAAGGGAGAAGATGCTGTAAGGGAGGGACAGACAAACAGATGAAGGATGAAGGGATGGATAAGTGGAAGGGTGGGAGAATGGGGTTGGAGCATGCAGACACTGGCTGTGGTACCCATCCCCTGGCACAGTGTTCACACAGGTTCACAGTCTCAGCATCAGTCACCTCACAGAGGCTGCCAGCTGGGTGTTGGCGCCAAAGATTGAGGTGGGAAGAGGAGGCGGGAATGCCCCTCACATCCTGGGTGATGCTGGAACATGCGGAGCTGCATGTTTGTGCACCAGCAAGTTTGTCATCTCCCCATGGAGGTCCTCAGTAACCCAGTGAGTCAACCTGGAGTCAGGTGAGGAAGTGCAACCCCATGCAAGCTACAGCAGCACTCACAGGCTCAGGCCCCGCCCACAGGCTCAGCAGGGACCTATCACTGAGACCTACTTGAGGGAACTGAGTCACAGAACAATTAAGTGGCCTGATGTCACACAGTCACTGCATGACAGGCCTGAACACAGCTGCATGTTGTGGCTTTAAGGCTTGGTTCCTGTCCTCTCTCATGACAGTGCCCTGGGTAGTGAAAATCACAGCTGTAAGGGTGACGCCTGCCACCAACAGTCGCGGGCCACATGCACCAGTCTCTGAACTCGTTGCTGCGATCTTATCTCTGGGCTGGTGGCAAAGTCTCCCAGGGGCCCCAATGTGTGGGCACTGATGGCCTCAGAGGGTCACAGGCCACACCAGTGGCTGATAGTGAAGGCTCATGTTCTCTACTGCACAGCAGCCCAGACTGAGCACCCCCACAACCTGCGGGCACCACTCTTGGGCGTGCCCCCTGCCCTGGGTCTCCACAGGGCCAGGGAAGCCTGACGTGACCCTGTCCTGCCTCCACATATCCCCAGGCACTAGTACCAGGTCTGGCAACCATAGTGGACACTTGCTGACAGCAGCTGTCTTGACCACATGTTGGAAGGCTGGCCTAGAACTCACAGATCTGCTGGCCTCTGCCTCTTCAGTGGTGGGATCAAAGGCATGCCTCGCACCCAGGAAGTCTAAAGGTATGGCCTCCCAACTTTACGCCTCTGGAGGGAATGCGTGGAACAGCAAACCTGCACTGTGGGCTGGAAGCATGAAACCAGCTTGGGCTACAGAATGAGCCCCAGGTCTCAAGCAAAAT
Source organism: Ellobius talpinus (assembly GCA_001685095.1). Taxonomy (NCBI): domain Eukaryota; kingdom Metazoa; phylum Chordata; class Mammalia; order Rodentia; family Cricetidae; genus Ellobius; species Ellobius talpinus. The sequence goes on along the minus strand of LOJH01028888.1, from coordinate 5,078 downwards.
CAGGGCTGTGGCTACAGCTGAGTGGTGGAGTACCTATCGGGCATACGTGAGGCCCCAGGTCCCATCCCCAGCACCCACAAACCAAGCTCACCAGCATTTGCTCCTCCTAGGTGGAAGCAGGAAGAACAGAAATTCAAGGTCACCATCAGCTACATAGTGAGTGTGAGGAGAGCCTGGGCTATGAGACAGAAAATCAAACCCTATTCATGTGGGCTAGGCACAAAGAATGCACAGGCAGGGCTGGGTCCCCAGCCCCTCCAGGGCTTCCTTGCAAATACCTCATGATGCCCATCAGCCTCCTGTCTCCAAACAGGGCCAAGCCAGTGACCCTGTGCCCACCACATGGCCATTCAGGACACCCTGTGGGCTCAAACTTCAGTACTCTGGCAAAGGGGCAGAGTTGGACTGCCCAGTTCGCCAGCTGTCACATCCTCATGTGACGTTACTTGAGGGGAGGGGACACATCAGTCCAGACCCTGCCCCTGCCCCTGCCCCTGAGTGGTGCTGTGCTGTCCTCAGCAACCATAGCAACGCTGGAATGGCTTGTGCTCAGAGCTGTCAACTATGGACAGGCCCAAGGCAGGGGCCCACCGCTGACCGTGTGGAGCCTCTGAGGATGGCCATGATGCAACAGCACAGTGCTCCCCAGAGTGACCACATCCTGTCACACAGCCACCCTCGGACCTTGTGGTGACCCAGAAGCTGATGTGCTCAGTCCCCTGCAGAGGTGGGTATGGGGACCAGCAGTGCACCAGCCTGGGTGTACACAATGCAGACAAAGCCTGCACCTAGCAGCTTGGCACTCTGAGCACCACAGATCCTGGGGACACTGTTGTGGGTGTACCTGGGTCCCCAGGCAGTCACTAAGGACACACAACTGTGCAGGGGACACTTCAGTAAGTGCCACACTGCCTCATACTGAATCCCACAGCACTTCCTACCAGGCAGGGACACTTCTCCCACTTGATAGATGAGGAAACTGAGGCCAGGATACACAAAGAAAACTCATGGTCTTAACCAGGGCATACCCCCACATGGGGCAGATTAAAGGACCAGAGGGGGGACTGCCCAGGGTGTCCCCTGTGCACCCTGAGTAGCTGGTTCCAATGACCAAGGGGTCCACTCCATAGGAACAGCAAAGCCCACGGGTGTGGGTGTCATGTTCGAAGCAGAGGACACAGCATGGAAACGGTGGTAACCTGGACAGACCGCTGGTCCTGGACCCCATCCCAGAAGCACGTTGAGGACATGTGTGGCTGTCACACTGGGGAGCTCCTGGCACAGTGGGTGGAAGCAGGAATCGCCATCCAGTGTCCTGCAGGGACTGGGGTGCCCCACAGGGAACAGTCAGGTACAGCGACCCTGCCACCCAAGCTGGGGAGAGCGTCTCTAAGAGAGGAACCAAGGAAATGGAAAAAAAAAGTCCCAACGACGACAAACGGCTATGGTCAGAAGTGGCTGGATGCAGCACCGCCCAGCTCTCAACCCGCCTAGCCCCAGGGAAACTGAGGCACAGACCTACACACACAGCTAAACAGGGCTGCGGGGATGGTGAACAGTAAAGCCCACCCTGCAAACACTAGGCCTTCTCCATGCTAGGCCACTGCCTGGGGTCCAGGGAGATTGCAGTCCAGCTCCTGTACAGATACCTCAACTCTGCTCTGAGCCTTGGTGATTATGGGGGGCAGCTACACCTAAACCCAGAAGTCTCCAGCAGAGCAGCACACATCCCCAGCCTGCTGTCCCTACAATGACACCCTGGCTGGCTTCCTCCTGAGGACATAAAGAGTCTCTGAAGACACCCAGTCAGTGGGTGACAGAGTATACAACTGGTTCAAGGGCTGAGCTACCTCTCTCTCTCTGCATTCACCATGCTCCCAGGGCCACAGCCTGTCCCCAGCAGGGTCATCAGTGTTGTGGTCCTAACTGGAGCAGGTGGCCCCTGAGTAGAGAGGCAAGCTGTGCTTCCCACAGGCAGCGGGCCGCAGCGCAGGCCACTGCAGACATCTTAGGGAACTGTTGGCACAAGGCTGAGGGGGCCACAACTGCCCTGGTCACCTTTGACTCGGGATAGGTCTCATTACAAAGTGGGGATACCTTAGAGATACAACCTGTCCCCTCTTCTGGAGACAGGGTCTCATGTAGCCCAGGCTAGTCTCAAACTCCCTATGTAACCTAAGAGGACCTTGAACTCCTCTTCACCTCCCAGGCCTGTGCCCCAACATCTGCTCTGTGTGGTGCAGGGGATGGAGTGTGTCTTGTCTTGTGTGTCTTGCTGGGAATAAGTTCAAGGACCCCAGGGGGAGGGGCGGCACATCCTGGCCTCCTGAGGAGTGGCCTGAAGCCACCAGGATCTTGGGACAGGAGCAACAAGTAGGGAGCCAGCTGAGGCCTCCTTCCCAGGGCAGGAGGCCAGCCCAGCCCTTGGGCCACCCCCGCCGGATCCCCGGCCTTTGGCCGCCCAGCCCGCGGCTCAGGACAGGAAGCTGGGAGCCAACCGGCTGCTTTATTTAGAAAGCTGGGCCCAGCCCTGCCCAGCCTCAGGGACAGGGATTTCCAAGCGAGACCTCTGGGTGGCTGGCTCCCCAGTGGCAGGACTGCTCTGTCCCAGCCTGGAGTCACACAGGGAGGCAGAGGCCCCAGGGCTCAGGAGAGTCTGAGGACCATGGGGACCTCAGAACAGTAGCGATATGAGTGGAAATGGACGCCTTGCTTGCTAGAAGGGCCTCTCCGGTTAGTCCCGTGTGCATCACTGGTCACCACAAGAACCACCTGGAGTGTCGCAGGAAAAGCTGGGAGTGTGGCACCCCACAACGGGAGGTGTGCACAGTCAGCCCTGTGTGGCTTCACTTCTGAGAACTTGCTCTGGTCACCAGTCAGTTTTGCAAGTTGTTATTTTACACCAGACACCACCATGCGTGACTGAGTGGGGGTTCTAAGCCTGGGGACATTGAGTGATGTACAGGGATGTGTCTCACTACCCTGCAGTGCCCAGGACATCCACCGCAAGAACAAGACAGGACACTGGGCAGTCACCTCTCTGCCTGGCTGAACAATCTCCCCAAGCCACCTGTGGACCGGCAGGGTGTGACGGGACACACCAGTGAACAAAACTCATTCCCAGACCGTTCCCCACAGGTGCGCAGTCAGTGTAAGGGCAGCGGCTTCAAGCCTGGGGGATAAGGCCAGAATCCAGTACAGAGGTGGGGATCCTGCCTGCTCTGGAGGTCAGACAGACCCTGGCAGCAGGGCAACAGGTTCCCCTGCAGACAGCCGTTGTGGGATGAGGGACAGTGTCATGAGCGCAATGCATGCAAGAGGGTAGAGCAGGTTCCACAGGCAGACTCCCCACCCTGCTCACAGAAACCCCTCCAATGGCTGGGACCAAAGGCTGCTAGGATGGTCACTTTTCTGAGCTCCCAGAGCCAAGGTCACGGCCACCTCCTCTGGGAAGCCCTCCCAGGAAGGCATTGAGCAATGCTAAATGCTCACGTGTGTCCTACTCAAGAACACTGTCCCTCTTCTTCTCCGTCTCTGTGCAGCAGCCCCCAGACGCTTCTGTGGAAAGGGTGTAAGAGCACAGGGGGCACCAAGAACAAGTTTGTAGGGTGGAGGGATGGTACCATGTGCAGGTCAACATGGAGTCCCTCAGCTGCCGGCCAGTTCAGTCAGGCCAGAGCACAGGACCAGGGAGCACCCCTGAATCTGAGGGGACTTCAAGGCCAGCACTGGGGAAGGGACAGAGCTGGGATGACACACCACTGGGCTCGGTCACCTGATGTCATTCTTATGAAGCAGCTTACCACTGTCCCCAAGAGAAAGTTGACCCTCTGCAGAGGTTAGCTAGAGCCACACTGTACCCCCCAAATGGCTACCCTGGGGCCACTGTTGTTTGCCCTGGGCCTGTCCTCTCCTTACCCCTTCCTTCCTGGAAGGCAGCTTTGAGGGAATTCCAACATGCTGAGGGAAGTAATTGAGGCTCCTCTACACTAGAGCACACAGGCCACAGCAACAGGAGACAGTGTGCCCCTACCTGTCCCCTCCCATGTAAGAATGCCAGTATCACTGCTCCCACCCTCCTACTCAAAGGCTCCAGACAGTCCCTTCCTCAGGTTCTCCAAGGCCACCTCTTGCCCTGGGCCTCAGTTCCTGGACTGAGGCTCCGCTCACCAAGGAGCTGGGAGGGGTGGTGTGGCTCCCCAGTCTGTCTGTTTTGTAAACCTCTGCAGGGCCCAGGCCATCTTGTCCTCATTTGGGGCTCTTATTTGGGGTAACAACAAGGGGACAGCTGGACCTGAGCTCCCTGGCTCCCAGCAACAGGTGGGCCTTGAGGAGTCAGAACCCCAGTGAGCAGGAGACATTCACTGAGCTTCTCTGGGGTGGGCGGCGGGAGGGGAGGACAAGACTGGACCCTAGAGGGACGGGCAGGGAAGCTGCAAGGTTGCATGTCGGGACAACCCACCGGGTTTGGGTGAACATAAGCCCAAAGAAGGAGAGCCACCCACTCTCCTACACCCAGCTCCAACGTGGAGGAATTCAGAGATCTACAGAACAGGGAGGGAGGCAAGGGAGTAGCCATGAAAGGAACCAGCCTAGAGCAAAGCAGGACTTTTTGGGGGTCTAGTCCTTGGAGGCAGAGAAGAGGGTGCAACCAAGTGGGAACTATCCTGGGCAATCTGGAAGCCCAAGGGGTGTCATGAGGGCAGGGCAGCCTACAGGGTTCACCCTGAGGATATGTGGGGAGAGGGGAGAGCAGACCGGTGCAGCAGGGCCAGAGGCCAGCGCCTTGCAAGAATTCTCAGGAGAGAGAGAAAGCAAGTTCCCAAGTGTGCTGAGGACCAACGTGGCCAGGAGATGCAGAAACCTGCCTCCTCGGATATCAGAGGCAGGAGGCTGACCCCGAAGGAATCTGAAGTCTGAGCAAAAGGCAGGCTGGCCACAAAGGGTCGCACAGGCTGAGCCCCGGGGATGGCACGGGGGAGACTGGCCACCGCAGGCCCAGGCCACCTGCACAGCGCAGGGTGCAGCAATGCCGGAAGGGCTGACCAACTTGCTCCGGGGACACCCGGGGTGGCCCA
>LOJH01028887.1:8686-24941 GCA_001685095.1 Ellobius talpinus | reverse complement strand
GATAGATAGATAGATAGATAGGAGGAAGGTGTGGTAATCTAATCAGAGATATGGAAGATATAAAAATAAGACCTAGAATCTTGACAGATGAAAGACAGATATAAAATTTTACTTTTGCTTCAAAAGCAATATAAAATGTGTAAAATTAACCTTGTACAATATTTGTAGGCTGGAAACTATAAATTATTTGAAAGGAAATGGCAGGCTGTGTGTTCAAGTAGAAAGGCACAGCATGTTCGCAGATTGGGACACTCAGTGCTCTGCGTTTGCGTGTTTCTATTATAACCTGTTACAGGGTTATTCAATTCCTTGAATCACAGTAAGAGCCTTTGTAGCTGTAGACAAGATTACTATAAATTTACATGAGTGCAAGAGAACTGGAATGGTTCAAGCAATTCTGAAAAATTAGCAGTAAAAGCATGACATGAATCTAACGTACATAGAGGTTTCTTCATGGTTTTGTAAGTGAGAGGCAGTCAGGACCGTAGAACAGACTGCAAGACAGCGAAAGAAATCACAACAAATACGTGCTGCCCTGATTTTTGATAACAATACGAAAGCAGAATGGTAAAGATAGGTTTTGTTTATTTCTCTTTTTAAGACCAGGTTTCACTCTTTGTTCCAGGTTGGCTTGGAACTCAGTAGTTATTTCAAATTGCTTTTAAAGTTGTATGCTTCCTGCTGCTATCTGCAGTGTGTTGCTCCTGCAAAATGCTCCACCATGCACAGAATAATTAGATAGCCTTGTGACGCAAACTGTGGGTCCTTATAGCTAACTATGACAATAAATTGCCCCTTGACCTAAACCTGAAACCTCATACACACATTTACTGAAAAATCCACCATGGACTTAGAATATTAAGAGTACAATTGTAAAACATTTAGTGGGGAGAAAGGCAAGAAATAGTCAAGTTATGTAAAGAAGTTTTCAAGTTTGCAATCCAATCAGGGTTTATAGATGGATGAAAAGAAAACTTGTAATTTATTAAAACCTTGTACTTTATTTCCCCCAAATACCAGTATCTTTCAGGCTTGGAAATATTTAAAAGCAGGCAAACTAGAAGTCAACATGAAAAGCTTTATTTGGGAGAAAGGCAAGTTTTAGACATTGAAAAAGCTGAAAAGGTCATAAAAAGCTATGACTCTTTATGCATGTAACAGAAACTTCAAAATATTCAGCTAAGAACTTGGAAAAATACAAGGAGAAACAGGCAAATCAGCAAGTACAGAGAAAGATTTCTGACAGATAAAAGGGCTATGTGACAGGGCATTTCTTATATGAGTTCACTGGACAATGCAATTTTCAGGTAGTCTCTGAAGCTATCAAGAATGAGTAATAAATTTGATGATTCATATACATTTACCATAATATTTTGTACCTAATAAACAATAAACATTTTAACCATCCATGAAACATTTATTAATTATGTAACTAATCACCCACCCCAATAGTAAGACAGTAACGACAATGACAATACTGATCACCACCACTGTCCCAGGAACATGACTGATAACAGTACAGCTAATCAATGTTATTCTGGATGTGGCAATGACTCTCAAGGACGATTTGGCAGCATGTACAGTGCCCACATGGTTTGACATCAGAATTGTCTTTCTGTTAGTGTATCTTGAATGAATGCTATCAAACATGGAAGGAGAGGAACAAAACTATAAGAAAATACTAGGACAGGGAATAGTCGAGCATGCTAAAGCCATTCAAGAGCATGTCATTTGCCTTGAAATTGGCATTTGTGGAGCTTACAAAATAGCACTCCAAAGGTGAGGAAAGTGCAGCATTAAACTGGTACATTTTATATTCCTGCGTAGGGACCCCAAATGTTTAATGGTTTAGAACATGTTAGGAAAGAAGAGAAAAATGAAACGTACACTTTCTACCTTCCAGAGAAGATTTGCTTTGCATCCACTTTTGTAGCATTTGATTCTATCATAAACTAAGAATATATTTCTACTGAAGTCACATGATCTTTGTACAATAGCAACCCAGTCAAGTCTTGTCATTTAAAGCTTCATTAGACTACGCCCCTAAGACCTCTTTTTGAAGACTGTTTCCACAAATGTTTTAAGTTTAAGTATTTTAAGGATATTTTAATAATTAATAAGGAATTATCCTCTCCAATATACTTGCTGATATTTTCCCCATCATGTAACTTCTACAATTAAATACATAAATGTCAAATACCGGTAGTTTAAATTGAAGCAATGGGAGTTACAAATTCAGGTTTTCAGTTTTTCTGCAAGTCACTGGAGTGTACACCGTGCTCTGCCGCATCTCAGAGTTGCTGCAGAGAACAGATTTGACTCCACCCTCAAAATCCCAAAGTCGAATATTCATGGATATTTAGATTGCTTAAATAAAGTCACTTTATGCTGTGCAGCTGCCAGATGCCCGGAAGAAAAAAGCCATCATCGTAGCAATGGGCTGAGGGCAGCTGATGAATATTGGCTCATCCATTGTCTTCTGTGAGGCTAATGTGAAGGTTGCTGTTGGGCAAAAGACTTACGGAGATGACAAAACTCGCTAAAGCCCAGGAAAAATTGTTTGGAAACCTCAGAGGAGACAGGGCTAGTGTCAAGAACCCCCAGGGTTCTGCAAAATGAAGTCTGTGAAGCTAGACAACTGGCCAAAGGCACATTTCATTGCCGAGGAGGGCATGTAGATGACAAAGACGCACAGGAAAGACATTCCGTGGTAGCATTTCTTAGGAAAATGCAGTTGAAAAATCAAACCGAGACATTATCCCACAGCTCCCCGAAAGATTGCAACAAAGCCTCCAAATGCTGCTGAGAATGTGGAAACGGCATGACTCATGTGGAGCTACTGGGAACACTAAATGCTAAAGCCACTCGGGGTAAACAGTTGTGAGCCTTTTAAGAAACAACATGCAACTCTTGCATGAACAGCTTAGAAATTCACCACACAGAAATCAAAGCTTAAAATATTCACAGGAAACAAACCTGATAATATTTACAAAAGGGCACACATGAATTCCTAGTTACTAACAGTCCTAAACTACAATGACCCTAAAAAGTGGGTGAATAGCCAGTCTTTTATACATTCAAACCTCAGAACCCTACTTAGCAATGGAAAGAAGTGAGCTGTCAATGCATTCAGCATCCCGATGGCTCAGCAGACAAGGGAAAAGGCCAGTCCCAGGACATAGTGTTCCATGATTCTACCTCTTTAGTACTCCAACAGAGGCAAAATCATTGAAACAAAACTAATTGATGTTTGCTGGTGTTATGAGGAAGAGCTGAGAATAGATTGAGAAAGGAATGTCTCTCCAGCAAGGTGAAGGATTGTTATGAAATTGTCTGTGCTTTGGCAATATTATCTATATTCTAGCTGTGATTTGTGCTGTAGCCTTGAGATATAGTACCATTAGGAAGAGCAGGACAGAGTGTTACCAGAACCTCTCTATGGAAATTCTTGCAATTTAAGGTAAATCTAAAAAGTGTAACCAGTCTCCTTCTGTCCTGCTAGCAGGGTCCTAAATAATGTCATGGAGACTTATTAATTATGAAAGCTCAGACTTAGCTTAGACTTATCCCACTAGCTTTTATAACTTAAACTGACTCATTTCTATTAATCTACATTTTACCATGTGACTTTTTATCTTTTTCTTCATTCTGTATGTCCGACTTTCCCCATGTCTCATTGGCATATCACTGGCATAATTCACATGCCTAGATTCCTCTTCCTCTTCCTTTCTCTCCCTGAAAATCCCATCTATCCTCCCTGCCTAGCTATTGGCCGTTCAGGTTTTTACTACACCAGTCACATCAATACATCTTCAGAGTGCTCAAATATGCCACAACAAAAACAATATCAAGAAAAGTGATGGCCTATTTCAAGCCAAACATTTCTCTTACTTTAAATAAATAAATGCTATAGAGATTCTCTGATGTCCACAGACCTGCAAAGCCAAGCGGAGACAGAATGTGAGTGATTGCACACACCTTTTGTTCCAGCACTTGGGAGGCAGAAGTAGTCAGATCTCTATGAGTTCAAAGCCAATCTTGTCCACAAAGTGAATAACAAGCCAGCCAGGGCTCCACAGTGTAACTTTACTTCAAAACATCAAAACCAAGCACACACATTTTCTGTTTCTAATTTAGATGAAGGCCTATTCTACTGTACAATGGATTGAAGTTCCTTTTCCTGGTTAGAGCATACTATGCTATTAAAAATTTACACTTATACAATTTCCACTCATTCTTTGTAGAAAACTGCGGTATTGTCAAGACATACATGCGTCATTAATATAGGAGGAATCCTCTACCCAATATGCCTATAGTGGAAACATTTATAATGAATTCTTATAGTCATATTCTATGTTTTAATTTTTGAAACAGCCTACATTTTTCACTTTTATTTTGTATAGCAAAGATCTCCTTTAATACCACGACAGTGTCAATTAAATATCTAAATTTTAAGAAAATGTTTTAGGTAGCTTATAGTACCTAAAAAGTATTACAATGCCGATTTGTTACAGGGGGATATTTTCAACACTTAAAGCTACCACCATTGTCCTGTCATTAAAAACAGGCACATTGCTTTTTATTATAACATTTATCTGTACATTGAATCATTTAGTGCCTTCTTAACTCCTGGTTAATTACGTAAATAAATATTTCATGAGTTCTTTATGCAAATGTCATGAAACTAGAGATTCAGGTGAAGAAGGAATGAGGTAGTGGCTTGGGGTGTCTGCAGCTGTCTCTTCTTGATAGAATATACACCAGATCCAATGCCGATGACAGGTATACTTTGTTCTGTTATCACCATCTTACAAAAATGTGAATTGTTAACATCACTAAAAATTAGAAGCACTCATATAAAATTTCACATCTCTGCCCTCATCGCCTGTGTTTAAGATCTGACCCTGTTTGAAACTTCTCAGTTATGTGAGGAGCAATGAACCAGCTGGACCCAGCTGCTCCATCTAGAGAGGGAGGTCTTCCCTGGAATTGTCCAGGGACTGCCCCTACTCCTGGTGACTTCATTCATGCTACCTGCCCAGAGTTTAAAACTCCTTCTCATTAGAAAAAGAAAGCAGTAACAAGACAGCAGGAGAAACCACTCAATCTGATGCTTGCCTTTAATTGGTACTAGGTATTTAAGGAAGGGAGAAAAAAGCTCTTCAATTAAACAGAGGAGAGTCTGCAAAAGGAGCTTACAGGACGTTCTAACTCGAATTGCTGCTCTTTGGTGGCCTCCTTTTTCTTCACTTGATTTTACTCTTGAGGCTGAGGGCCATCAGATCTTTATGCCAGCACTGACTACTTTCAACTCATGTCTCTGAAGAGCTCCAGTTTTTTGTTGGTTGGTTGGTTTGGGAGTGGGGTAAATAACGCCTTGATTTATTGTTACTAATATGCAGATCTTCATTGTATGGCTTTTTTTTCAAAGGCTGAAGAAATAACACTAACAATTGGTCAAGCATTTGATCTTGCATACAGGAAATTTCTAGAATCTGGAGGGAAAGATGTGGAAACAAGAAAGCAGATGGCTGGGATGCAGAAAAGAGTGAGTAACCTTAAGCTTCTTGCTTCACATTTGTCTGGTGTGTGTACAGGGAAATGTGTGTATGGTCGAACAAACCGAGAAGGCCTGCCGTTTATTGTCCCTAACCCAGCGGGCACTGCTCTCAACATATTCCTATAACTCTTCATCCTGGGGCCTCTGCACAGTCTTTAACTGTTTTATATTGAATACCCACAAGAACTTAGTGTTCTCATGTGACTTTGCTTCACTTCCTGATGCTTCTCATGGGGATCAGAGCAGCAGAGGCAGCAGATGCTGGGTAAGTGAATTCCCGTGCAGCTCGGATTCCTTGGTAATACAATTATGCCCATCTCCGCCCTACAATGTTCACAGGCAGCTTTTCTGTCTTGTGGTTCTGTACCCCAAGATGGGTATAAACTGCACCACTCAACAAGTAAACACAGAAATAAATATTAGGAACATAAAATTTTCACACACCGTATTTTTTTTAATTTATTATCATTCTAGTGACCTTGGATCTTCTGATGTTTCCCTAACTGTGGCAACTAATTGCTCCTTGTACACCAAAGTCTTTTGAATTTTAAAAATATAAAATATAAATGAATTTTAAAAATATAAAATATAAATGAATTTTATAAATAAAATGTTATTTGCTAATGTAACTGAGATAACAGCCAATATTTTCCAAGAAAAAATAATTCTGAAAATTATTCAATAATCTTTTGATTTTTAGATCCAAGATTTAGAAACAGAAAATATGGAACTTAAAAATAAAGTCCAAGATTTAGAAAACCGGTTGAGAATATGTCAAGTGTCATCCTCTCCAGTAAGTACATTCAGAGTATAATTGTATGATGTCAAACACCTCCTGATCTTGAATCCTTCGTTGATTCAAATCATTTTGTGATCAATAATAAAACAAACTCTGGTTAAGATGAAGACTGCTCAGCAGGGTGCCTTTTCACGTTTAAATTTTGTAGATAGTTCAGAACATGGTTATTTTTCATGTTACTCTTTTTGTTACCCCATGTTACCTAAAATTATTTTACCCTCACTTTGATCTTAAGAGTGAATATACTTTCTCCCTTTGTCGCAAATCCTGTCCTTCTTTCATGTTGGTTATTGCTTCCTGTGATTAGTCACAATGTCCATGCAAGCTAGCCCTGTGGTGCTGAGCTTCACTTTTAGAAAATAGACTGACAACCAGACCATGTACTGGACATGGTTGCTTCAGACACTGAAAGGCGCAGGTTCGGTTCAGACATCATGCAAACATCTGGTATGAAATTATTTGTGTCTGACCTGATCCATTTTTAAATCTTGTCCCCAATTCCAGGGATGATACCATTATTAAGTGATTTCGGCCAAGGAGATTATTATGAGACCAGTAAACTGTTGGAAAGATTTTGACTATATATATATAATTTTATAGATTAACATCATAATAGCTTATCAGTTCATCACCATGAAGAAGGATGCTTCTATGAGAACTGGGCTTTGTCTTCTGCTTTGACCCAAAAATATGCAAAATGAAACACACACCCTTTTGAGCTGTGTTAAAATGCTTATTTTAAGTTTTGTTGTAAAACACAGAGTATGAGGGAGGGTGCTTTTCCAGTGAGTCTTGAGTGGTTGTTGCTAGAACTTATCAGGCATGCTTTGGTTCAGTCTTTGGGTTCTCAAAATATAAATTAAGTATGTCATTATTTTTGATGCAAACCCAAAAAATATTCACTGTTTCCTTCCTATGAGGACAGAAATTCGAAGCCATCTCATTAAAGGTGAAGGTTTGGGAGAATCAAGTGACTTTGGAACGCATTCTCAGAACTGCTCCCTCCCTAACAGATCTTGTCAACTTCTCTCAAGGCAGACACTGTCCTACACTAATGCTGGGTAACTGAAAAGAAGGAGTCAAGGGTGAGGTTGTAATTGAGCTTGGGAGGTTTCAGTAAGATACAGTAAGAGCTTGGTTAAAGAAAAAGTTTCATTTAAGCAAGACACATAGGTTTAAGGGTCTTACTGAGATCTGGAGCAATGGTTCTCAGCCTCTCTAATGTTACAACTCTTTACTACAGTTCCTCATGTTGTGATGACCCCAACCATAAGATTATTTCGCTGCTATTTCATGACTGTAATTTTGATACTGTTATGAATGTAATGAGAATATCTGATATACATGATATTTGATATGTGACCCCATTTAAAGGGTGGTTCAATCACCAGAGGGGTCGTGTCCCATGGCTTGAGAACCTGTGTTCTAGAGCATGCAATGGTTATTCTGATGGTAAGTAAAGGATGGGAGTATGATAAAGAACATAGAAAACTTTTCATTATTAAAGGAGTGCCAATCCAAAAGTATTCTAGATTTCTAAACTTTAGATGAAGTTAAGTGATAGTAATGCTAAAACTATGAATTATGACAAATCTGTCATTATAGGCTTTTGTTATCCTCTTTTGTTCTTTATTTTCAGTGCATTTTAAATAAAAATAGAATTGCATCTCTCTCCCTTTTCCCTTCCTCCTTCCACCCCCTCCCAGGTACCCTTATCCCAACTCTTCCATGGACACCCAGACCAACCCATTTCCCTACTCTCCAAGTGAGAGCCTCTTTTTCATTTATTATTATTGTTACATAGATATGTGTTTACATACATATATATGTATTCACAAATATATAAAAACAAGCTACTAAGTCCGTTTTGTTATTTGTGTGTAGATGGTTTCAGGGCTCTTCTTTTTTGATGAGATTATGAACAAATAAATGTCTTTGCTTTTCATTTTCTATTGTTTTTCTACAGCAGTGAAATAAACTGGCAAGGTACTAAGTATAGCTATATTTACTTGACCACTGTTAAAATAATTTCCCACATTCCTAATAGTAAAATGTTAAAAATAAGTTTATATTATCTTCAAGTTTTTAATATGAAGACCTATTTTTAAAGATTTAGAATGGGTCAAACTATTGAATTGGAAAAATGACAGATTATAATAATTAAAATACAAATTAAAGGTGTAAGCATCTCTTATTTGGTGATTTGCCATATGCTTTCAGGTTAACCCATTTCTGTTAAGTTAGAAATAACTTCCATCGGTTCTTGTTGAATGTTACCTTCAAGGACACACTAGGAAAGAACATTTCACAGAGTTCCCAAAGCCTGCTCTATAATTGAAATTCTGTATATGCTAAACATTTTATGTTTTTTGTGTGGAACTCAGGAATAAAATAGAGGGTGCTTACAAGATGGTTAAATTTAGTAGCAGTTTGGTTGAAGGAATGGAGGCGGTGGTCTATATTGTAGCTGAAGAAATAGAAGAATTGATTAGGGATCCCACATACAATAATAAAGGTGAACTTAATGTGCATAATTAAATTGTCACCAAATACTTAATGAGTTTTCAGTGTGTTGGTGCTGAGTGGAGCATCCCCTCGAACCAGATGACCTCTGTACTGACCATCCCAACACAGGATGTTCACAGTCCTAAATCCCACTCAGTGGTTCATTTTCTGACAAATGAAATAGGCCTTGATAGTACCCATAATATGTATCTTCTTAATCCACTGAGATTGTGGAAACCTTTGGTTGGTTTTAGAAATTGGTCCTCAGGCAAAAGTTTCATTTAGATACACTGAGAAATTTCCGTTCCCTGACTCCACACTTTGCTCTGTTCTGTGTTCTCGTGGTTTGGCAATCAATGAGAGGCTGTTTTGCTGCCATTTGAGACCAATCGTCTAGAAGCAAGCTGACTTATGTTCATTATATCCGCATGGCAGTGTCACTTATCTTTATAAATGAAAGGGGGGGTTATTCTGCCCTTCTGGCCTCGTGAAAATATTTTCAGGAGATTGTCCCTTCATAAAATGTGGGTACACCAAGCTATGTCAAACTTTTCCTTGTGATTCCTATGTCTGAGGGCTTGCATTTTACTTTACTAGGTACTTTCAGACAAATCAAGTTGTTCCCAAAAGTTAAATGAATAAGATTATAGTTTCCAAGAATACTGGACTATCTGTTGCTGGGTAAAGCAAATGTCTCCCTTTCAATTAACTAGTGTTAGACGAAATTCTACTTTTATATAATCTACTGTGCAGCCACTGATTAGACTTAATAAGACAATTACAACTTAAAATGTGTATTTCGTTGTGGGTAAACAACATGCTTTCTCAAATGCTCTTGAATTCAAGCTAGGCAAGAACCCATTATGAAAACTCTCAATTACACAATAACGCAAATGAGAGTCTCTAAACAGAGGCACGAAGTGTAAACATGAACATGGGTAAAGAACATTTGGTGCCCGCAGAAAATGATTACTACTTCCCAGCTTCGGAATTGGCTGCACACTGATGATTCTGAGACAAAGCCTATGGAATGGGAAGCAAGCATGTTTTCTGTCCAGTTTCCTCGGGCAGTCCCTGCTCACAGCACTGAGCTTTTGTCTCAGGTTTCTTTTCAGGGTTTGTGGCTAGGTTAGTCACAACCATTTAACTTAAATATTTTTAAATGAAATATAAGATAATAGGTCTCATAATTAAGAAATTATGAACCCACTTTATATTTGGGGGCCTGAAATAGTACTTTCCTGGTGGTATAAGTTTCAAATTAGAGGGTTTGTTATTTTTAAGGATTGTTTAAAATGTACCTTAAGTAATTAACAAGTTCCGAGAGGGGAGAAATTAGTCTTCCCCATGGATGAACCCCCTAATGAGTTATCCAGTACTTCTCCCTGAGAACATAGACAAAGAAATATCACAAAATGGAATCAGTATGTTGTACCTATGTATTAATCCATTTATATACATATGTAACAGTAACAATTAAAGAAAAAAAAGGCCATGGTTTAGGAGGGAGTGAGAGAATTATATGGAATGTATATGGGAAGAATTGGAGGGAGGAAGGGAAGAGAGTAAATGGTGTTACTATATTTCAATTTTTAAAATACAAATTAAGAAATGCCATAAAAATGAATTTTACAATGAGTCAACATCTGGACACTGGTGAGAACAGGGCTGTCCACCCACCACGCCACCACCGCAGAGCTAAGGCAGTTTTGAGTGGAGTCATGCACTCTGCTTCACAGCTGGCCATATGATCATGGGTCTCTGCATTTCAAGCCTCGATACAAAAGCCTCTATCTGACAGTCTTGGTCAAGGCATCTCTTTAATGTTGCTGCCAGATTTGTTCATGCTGAGGGTCTTTGCCACACTTCTCCCCTTTCTGATTCTGTATTCAGCACTTCTCTCTCTTACAAAAAGAAAAAGAAAAGAAAAATTGAAAGTTGAACCTTGGTGAATCTTTTGTTCAGGTTCTCTCAGCAATAAACTAGTACCTCATGCCTTACCTCTACCCTTTCAGCGGCTCTTTATGGGGGGAAATGCAATGGACTGTTGATGTAGTAGGGCTTCCTCTTTCCAGCCTCTTGCCTATAGTATCATAGTAAATGAATAAAGGCTCAACTATAGCGTTGATGTCAGCTTGTTGAGTTAATTAGCAACTATAGAATCTGACACCTGGAGAGAGCTTAGCTCTTGAAAGGAAGTGTCCATGACAGAAGAGTGACTCCCAAAGTCTTGATACTCAGACCCTGGTTACTATGCTACTTGCCTGCTATATGACCTCCAATTTCTATGAGGTCCTTGTTAACTTCCTTTCTGTCTCCAGAATGTCTTAACCATGGGGAACTCCTTACTTTCAGGGTTGGCAGAGAGCTGGAGTCGCTGTTTTAGATTTTAGCTTTGCTCCTGATCTTACAGAGTTTTATATCTTACAACCTATGGGCATTACTTCTACAAAATTGCAAACATTGCTATAGTCATACTTACAAAGTCTGGAAGATTATTAAAATGCATACTAACACTAGAAAATTCTCTAGTCACTAATTATTCACCAGAATGTCTCCCATGTCCATGACTGTTCATTTTAGTGAGCAGCCCGATCACTGACACCTTAAAACCCATCACAGGCTTTCTCAGTTTCTTTTCTACTGTCTTCCTCTGAAGCCCTGGTGATTCCAATATTCTGCTTAAAACTCTGAATATATGGCAATATTTAAATTAAAAATGATCAGTGAGAACTTATACAGATATTCATCTTCAGCTGGGTTTTGATTTACTCACACCTGAAATTTCCACAAAACGCTTTCCCAAACCATCTTCATTCATGTTCTTCACTCTCCCCAAGCCTCCTTGCTCCTCCTTAGCATGTTTCTCATTCCATTTTTCTTTTCAGCTGCTACACAGAATGTCTGGTCATGTGCCACGTGCCTTTCGGAGACGCACATCCTTTACTGGAGCACTAGCAATGACCCATCTCTGTCTAAGCATGTCTTCCATTTCTGTCACTCCTGTCAACTTGCCTGGCTCCAGAGTGTTGGTGAGAACACTAATACCACTGCCTGCTCAGGCCAGTCAGTGAGAGCAGCAATCCCAGACCTCGTGTGACGTACTAAGCAGAAAACTCACTATCCATTCCCTACTTAAGGAGATTCTTGTAGAATGTGTCCCCATGAAATTCTAAAAGAAGGTATGCCTTGCATAATGTGGTGGGACCTGGGGCCTTTATGGGATTTTTATTTTCTTAAGTTTATGCTAAGCAGAGTTTGAAGCAGAGATTCCTAGGAGTTTAGAAGCTGAGAATATGGTGTAGGATCAGTACAGAAGCTAGGAGAGAGAAGCAATATTACTGCTTTCCAGTGTCAGGTAAGATTTAATATTTTTATGCCCTAAGGAGAGATATGGATGTGAGGGAAGACAGAAGAGGATTAGGAGAGCAACATTCCCAAATGTAGAAGGGGTGAGGAGTATAATGGAAAATTTTGAAGAAGGGCAAATAGTGATAATTTTTATGCAGAAAAATGTATTAACACGCATTTTAGCTGAACAACTAACCCATTTCTCTCTACATGCAATCAGTGTCCTGTGATTTATTCTGAACTCTACTGTAAACATGAGCCACTCTTGGCAATCTTTCCTCAGTCTAATAGTAAAAGTAAAAAGTTCTATTCCTCTCTAAAGAATTCATCCTTTAATCAGATATGACAGTCTCCATAGAAGATTATACTATATTTTATCTAGCTTGGCAAATTGGTAATTCTCCCATTTTCTATTATTTTTGACTGCATTTTCAGAGGATGTTAATGTTCAGTTTTGTATATTTTCCCAGTCCTGAGCTATATTGTGTAATTTAAGAATTTGAGTACTATATTGTTGGTTGTTAATTTGTTTTACAAGGTTACTGTTTTGTGTTGAAAACATAAAATTATTCAGGAATAAAATTACTGCAATAAATATCAATTACTTGCTCCTGCACTTGCAAATTAATGTGTTCTACCTTTCAGAATACAAAAATGTCAATTGAGTTTTAACATTTACAATTAAGAAAGTCTCTTATGTTCGACTGTTTCTGTTCAAAGCCTCATGCAATGTCAATTTCAAAACTTTCATTTCAATTCAAATAGTTTCTAAGGTATTTGCTATTTTCTGACAGAGTTGACAATGGTTTGTAAGTATACAAAAGCCCAACACACCTTGCCCATCAATCTTGAACAGTGTCCACACTACTGCTGCTGTTTACTTTGAGAACAAGTTTTTATTGTTTTCTAAGTGAGCATTTGGTGTATAATCTGAACCACGAGAAACTATAGTTAACCACTTTTCATTTACACAATGGTAGGTTATCTGACTCACCTCAGGACTGTGTTTGTGTGGTTTACATATATGACATTCTCAGTATAGTATTATGTATGCATGGGCCATCACACTGATTCCTATCTTCATTGCAGGCCGGCAGTGTCACGGTGAAATCTCCTTCCACTGACATCTTCGATATGGTTCCCTTTTCCCCAATATCACATCAGTCTCCAACGCCTACTCGCAATGGCACACAGCTCCCACCAGTACCTAGCAGATCTGCTGAAATTCGTAAGCACTCTAAAAATATTGGCATTCTTGCTATTTGGGTGTGTTTTCCATCTTTCACATTTTGTAAGAATAACGTAACAAGCCAACAGCTTTAATTATTGAAGGATTATGCTTTAATATAAGTTTCAAATTTGATTAATTATATTTGACTTTATAATTTAAAAAATTCTAAATGCATCTCCATTTGCAAGTTAAACCTTATATGGACAATAAGATTTTGATATAAGTTTACTTGAATCATAAAAAGTTCAACTGTGCTGTTATATTTATTTAATATCTTAACTGTTCAAAATAAGTAGGAGTCATTATGTACTCATTTGTAATATGCTTACTAGAGTAGTTTAGATATTCTTACAAGGCCTTGATGTATCTTTAGTGGGAGAATATGTAAAGAGTGTATATTCTATGATTTTTCTGTGTATACTGTTATTTAATGGGATTGTCTTTGATATATAAAATATTCAAAAACATTTTTTTCTGATGTATATTCTACATATCTGTTAACAACATTGAAGTCTCTGGTACATCAGAAAGCATTCAGTAGGCATTCATTTTCCTGGTTTTATCTGATCTATGCCCTGTCACAGATTCTAAAGGAGTTATTCCAATAGCCAAGAATCAGCTCTTCAAACCACATGTATATTGGAAAAATCAGTGTCATATTCCACCTTATTATGTATGCACTAAGACCTTTTTAAAATTTATTTATTTACTGAAACTCTCTTTTCTCTTTTTATGTACCTATCCTACTCTCACTCCCTCCCCTCCTCCCACTCCCTCACCTTCCCCCCACCCCACCCTCCATCCGCTCTGCAGAGAGGGTAAGACTTCCCATGGGGAGGTAAAAATATCTGACACATCAATTTGAGGTTGGGCCAAGTCCCTCCCCTCTATGATTGCTCCATATCCTATGACCCAGGAGTACAGTGTCTTCAGCAATAAAGTCTGGCCATTAAGTTCTGATTGGCAACCAGAAACTGTAACCATGGGTTGTATTGTTTGTGGGGACTACTGGATGCCCCTGATCAACCTCTAGAGTAGATATACACATTTGATATTGGATTTTCTATTTGTCAACTTATGGCTTCGAGGAAGAGCATTATTCTCTGTGTTGCATAGCTGCAATTAAATTCTTTTACATGAACACAGAAACACACACATGAAGCTTATTAAATAGTAAGTTTCTACATGATTTTCCATGCATCACTGGTGTTGGTTAAACCTTTTCCAGCTCTCTTCTCTGCCTTACTCTACTGCCCCTCTCCCTACCTAAACTTTCTTCTGCATCTCCCCCTTTGTATCACCTGTGTTCTACTATTCTCTTCCCTTAAAGTCTTCCTTCACTTTCCCCACCAGTAATGCCATTCCAGTTTCCTAAATACTGCAAGTTAAACACACAGTTATAAATATTTGACACTAATATTCACATATGGATGAGAACTTGCAACACTTGCCTATGGCAGTGCCATCCTGAATATGACTGATCCCATCTTGCCATAGAATGTTTAATATTATACCATATATTTTTGCTCACTTAGATCAAAAATGCCCATTATACATTATAAGAATCAGTACATACTTATACTATAATAATTAAATCCATACTTTTAAATTATAGTCCTGGTTTTGTTGTGTCTCAACCAATGTTTGATCATCTCACTTACCAAGTGTTTTCTTCCTTATAGAACGGGACCTTTTTGGAGCTGAACCTTTTGACCCATTTAACTGTGGAGCAGGGGACTTCCCTCCAGATATTCAGTCCAAATTAGATGAGATGCAGGTGACTATTTTTAACAGATTAGACAAAAATGCTGTTTATTTCTTTTTAATCTGCAGCAAAGAAAATGGTGGTACCAAAACTCTATCCCTTGTTGTTGCTTTAAAGGCTTATTTAAAGCAGTTAGACTAAAAATAATTACACTTACTCCTAAAAGCTGTTACACATGTTGAGATTGTGTCTTTCCTTCTTTTTATGAATGATTCAATATGCAAGGAAAGAAGATGCTTATTTTTAATACAAAAATGACAGGATTCTAATTTTTTTAAGTCAAGAACTTAAAAGGCCATTGAAATGAAATTGCAAGATTTTGTCTCAGTCCTAATAGTTTCAAGTTTCAAAATTGCAAAGGGGTTGCATAAAGGAAAATCTTTGAAAAGAAGCATTGTGACGGTGACTCATGACTCCTGGACTACTGAGAAGGCAAACACCATTGGCAACTTGTTTAGGAATAGAGTCAAATTGATTTTTTTCTCTTTCTTTTTCTAAATTTTTCTATAAGCTGTAAGAAATTAGTTTCTAAAGCTTCATACATTGGGCGATGACAGAAAGAAGTCATCTTTATATTAGAATGAAGACTTCTCTTGATATTTTCCCTTTACATTTGGATGAAATAATTATGTTCTATTGTACAGACGTCATAATTAATAGAATCCAAGCACCAGTTCCTTGGAGCTGACTGAGATTAGAAGGCTGAGACACTAATGTGAGGAGGTAGAATTGTTTCTGCCTGTTGTCCTGGTGTACCCACCTGCTCCTTGTGCTTCACCACCCCCACATCAGAGTGTAGCTATGCTGTAAAACTGGCAAACACATGCCTTGCCCTGAGACAATAATATACACATCTTCCATTTAGATAAATGGCATGCTTCCTGCCTTATTTTTCGAATTATTTTATACACATCTTTTTGTTCTAGATTTAATAATATGCTGCATTTCAAAGGTTGAATTATTTAAAGCATGCCTTGATGTTTGCAAAGAATATATTAAAATTTCCAAAATGCAGTCACTTGTAATTTCCTTTTCCATAAAAAA